>JAAVTI010000850.1:0-57813 GCA_011947335.1 Phytophthora constricta
TGTCTACGCTCATGGAAATCCCCGGATCAAGATCGAGACCCCAGATCGAGTATCATGAAGAAGATCAAGATGGAGATCTAATGATGACGGATGAGGATCTGCGATTGCTCGGACGAGAGTTTGTTCTAAGATCGAGGGTAACCGGAATCAGGACACGAAGAATCGATGGAAGCGAGGTTGAAAACGTTGAATCCAAACGCCTACGACCTGAAACACCTCTCGACTCGCTACCATCCTTGGATTCAGACAGAATCTCGAACTCGTTATCACCAAGTCTAGTTGGGCCCTCGATTGGGGGTTCTACTCTGGATTCTGACCCGCTGATTAGCACATCTGATGGCAGTTCGTCTTCGTCGATGTTGTCAATGGGGCGTAGTGCAGCAATGCCCATGCCGCTTGCGCAGTCAGGGGCGATAGTGATGGCGGCCCAGGTTCAAGGTGTTCAAACTCCTGTTGAAGGTGGTGGCGGAATTTTGGTAGCTCAATCTGTGCCAAAACCCTGATCCAGGAGACCCCAGATCAAGATATGTCGATAGATGTAATTCCTGAATCAGGACATGTCGACGAGACCAAGAATCCAGGATTGAATGTCAGCGTCGCTAATAATGATGATATGATGGGAAGTGGCGGCGCGCCTAGCGATAGGTATTCCTCGACACATTCATCCAAGTCCCGACGTCACACTTCTAGTCGCTCGAGTCAAAGTCAGAAGTCTGGGTCAAGAATGTCTGGATCAAGGATATCCGTGGTTGGTTCGACTGGCTCGGCGCAGGTTGCTGTTGATATTATCCAGCGCCAGCATGAGGAGATTCGTCTACAGCGAAAAGCCCTGGACCGGATGCAGGAACAACAACTAGCCCTTAAGGAAGAGAAGTTGCGCTCCGAGATGGAGATGTAGCGAATCCTAGATAAGCAGCGTCTGGACCAGGAGATTCACACTTATGTGGCTCGAGCTGCTCAAGCTGAAGCAGAGTTGAAGCAGGCTAAGATGCAATTCCAAGATGAAGCTGTCAAGAACGAGGGTTACCAACGTCTAAACCAGGATGCTGTGAATCTTGCTCAAGATGTGGAAGCACGCCTCGCCACAAGGCTGGAGGCAGAACATCGCGTCAACGAGCGGAACATGACTGCCCTGGATGAATTGAAGCAGAAGCATGAAGCCGATGCTACAGCATTTAGAGCCCAAATTCTGGAAGAAGCTAAGCGTGAAATTGCTACTCGATGGGCTGAATCCCGACAGCAGATCCAAGATCTGGAGGCTGAACGAGACCTTGAACGAGAATCGGCGAAGAAAATCCAGAAGTTTCAGGCGGGAAAAATCAAGGAGCTACAGGAGAAGAAACATTCAAGTACTTCTCACTCGGCTCCACCTGATCCAGCCGTTTCGAAACCTTCCCCAATTTCTGGTGTCCAAAACAGCCGGAGCTCCTCGATGTTTGAGTCTATGACGAAGCCCGTTTCAGTACCTCAGTTCCTGAACCAAGATCCAAGCTCGTGGAGACCAGATCTTTGCGGCTCAGCTTCAGGCCTCGCTAAAAGATACCAGGGCGGCGCTTCGGGAGGAATCTAATCTACGTTTCTAAGAAATATGCGCCGGATGAAGGTTATATGGATGGAGTGCACCGGGAACAAGCTGCCACTCGAAAAGACAAGGCTAAGAGTCGGTCCGCCGACCAGTCGCGCTCTTCAGAGAAGATAAAGTCGGAAACTCCGGCCGAAGTGGCGAGACCTCAGAAGTCCTCCAAGAGATCCAAGAAGTCCCCAAAGTCTGGTGGTTCTGGATCAGGAAATCAAGAAGTCTGGATCCAAGGATCGAAAGAAGAAATCCAGGAATTCAGACTCGTCTGGACCGGGTAGTGAACCGAGCTCTAGTTCAAGTGCCTCGGATCCTGATCCAGGACCCAGTAGCTCGGACAGTAAATCAAGTGGCGATTCTGATCGAGAAGCAGCTGTCAAGTCGAAGTCCAAAGATGGTACCACGATATTTACATATCGACCATTCATCAGTCACAATACCTTGGAATGCTTCAATGAGAATGCAGCTCTTGCTGATCGAACTGGTTGGTGGGAACGCTTTTCTGATATGGCCACTCAAGGATTATGGACAGATAAAGACATGATCAGGCAAATCAGAGCCAGACTTTCAGCCCCTCTCAGAGACTGGTACACGCAGTTGCAAAGGGCGACCGCAAGGATTGGGATACGCTATCGAGGAAGTTCAAGAGGCAATATTGTAGGACGACTGGTTCCTATGCTGAGCGCTATTATACGTTCAAGATGAAAAGTGGAGAAACGTCCTTGCAGATCTTCTACCGCCTAAATTCGGCTGCGACCAAGGCCAAAATCAAGTTCCAAAGGCCCGCTGTCGAACGAGAATGTCACATTCAGAGATTTATCAAGAAACTCAAGAGTAAAGATCTTCAGATGGCTCTAGAAGGCAAGTCGTACGGCAGCATCAAGGAACTAGAGCGAGCTCTCAAGCGTAATAAGGCAGTGCATCGTGAAGACGGCTACGACACCCCTCCTTCCAAGACTAGAGATATCAGGGCGGATAACATTACTCATGGACGCTTCAAGTCTGGACATCGGAATAGGGATCGTGCGTATGTGGCTCAAGACGAAGATACATCTGAATCAGATCTCTTAGGATCCAAGATTCAAGGATCCAAGAGTGAAGCCACTTTCGTCACACAGGAGGACCGCGCAAACTCCAATCCAGGGTCAGGCTCTTCTAGTCAAGCTCAAGGTACTTTGGATTCAACTTCGCCTGGTTCGGAACTTCCCAGTGAAGTCTTCCGGGTTCTGGAAAACCTGGGTTGGAGACCAAATCCCCTTCCGGGAATACTGGATTTGAGGAAGCTCGGCGCATCAATTCTGCGAGAAGTGCAGACGATTTGGCCATTCGAATGATACGTGCTGGGCAGAGATTGTGTGCGACCGTTGCCACGATCAAGGGCACCCGACTTCCAGGTGCAAGACATCGCCTTGTCCCAAGTGTGGTTCATTCCACAGACCAGGACTATGCAATGAGTGGAAAGTCCTCCAAGAAATTAAGGATCTGGCGCGTCAAGGAATAAAAGAACTACCAGCTCAGATCCTGAACCAGATCATGTCCGAAGCAAAGACTGGGGCGTCGTTAAACGACATGGCCTGCTGAACGGGAGTTCAGTCCGTGCCGGGCCTAATGCCTTAGTTGTACTTGCATGTGTTGGACGAAGAATTACCAAGAGTCAGCTACCTAATCCCAAATGTATGACCGCTTCAATTCAAGATTCAAAGGCCCTGAATTCCCTGAACCAGGATTCGGTTGAGTTTCAACTACAACCAGGAGAACGGTTTGGTTGGTGGGAAGATCATGATATTGAGAAGAAACGAGGGATTGCGTTGGTAGATGGAGCTGTGAATGATTGCCGAACCTTGATCCTGCTTGATTCAGGGGCATCAACCAGCATCTTGAGCTTGGATTTTGCACGTAAACTCAAGATCAAGCTCCGTCAAACTGAGATGCTCGAAGTGAAAGGAGCAGGAGATGTCCCGACGTACATTAACGCAAAAGCTCGAATCAAGATTACTCTTGGATCGAGACTAGTGTATGTCCTAGACATCTGGGTCGGCAACATTGGTGAAGGTTTGGATTGTTTATTAGGTATGAGTTTTATGGTTCCTGCTGGTGTTCGCATCTCTCCTCGAGATGGTCTGATTCAGCTTCCAGACGAAGAGACGATCCTACTGGCTGGTGGTTCAAGATCTGAACGTCCAAGGTTGAACATCCCAATCATGTCTAAGAATTCGCTTTACCTGGATCCGGGGATTACGCTGTGGTCCCGTTCCAGTATGGTCAGGCGGACCCTTTCCAAGATGTGTTGTGGGTATCTTGCGATGCTAGTGAACGTTGGGTGACTCATGTGATTTATGGATCCAGGCGTTCACCTGTGGCTATCAAAGTCGTGAATGTATCTGGGAAGAAATTATGGATCGACACCCAGACTTCCCTGGCTCGGATCGTCTCGTATGGACATCCGCCAACTGGACGATACACTCGTCCAGGAACTGTACGCTACAAGGCGTGGCAGCAGATGATTTATGACAGTACTCTGCCTGTCCAGATGAGGATGCACCGGAATCAGGTCGAGCAGATTAATCAAGAACAAGAGCCGCCGGCGACTGAGAAGCCGAGTTATACCTGGCCTAGGAAAATCCTGGTTCGAAGTAATCCTGGATTTGAATAGATAAAAATGCTGAGAATCCTGGATCATACGTCTGAGAGGCGCGCCCGATTCCCTGATTCAGGGAAGGCTCGGGTCAAAACTAAGGAGGCTAGCACCATCACGGATGATCTGATGACATGTGCACCAAGTGGAGATCAAAATAAAGCAGATTTTGACCCAAGCGCAAGTGTGCTGTTGATCCAGCAGGGATTTTGGTGTTGCAGACTGATGATCAAGAATCTGAACCTGATACGGGTAGTACTGAATTTTTGAATTTGCCTAGTCATGTTCCCGAAAATCCTGGTCCGGACAAGTCTAATTCAGATAAGTCAATATCTGGACGACGACGGAAGCCAGGATTGGTGGAGGTCTCTAGATCTCGTGCTCGACGAATGGATCATATTCGTGAAGTCTCGATTCAAAGACTTGAAGATCGTTTCGCTATTTGTTTAAGAGTGGACATCGCGGACCTGAATCAGGACCCAGGCGTTTATCTCCATAAAGGAAGCGATTTGCTGTCCCAACTCCGGGATCAGCTTGCAGTATTCCCCACTATCAAGGATTTGAGTCCTGAATGTGATATTGAGAAGGCTAATGTCGGGGAACCCGGAGTTACGACGCCAGATATGGATGAGCAAATTCGGTAAATTCTGAGAAAGCATCGCTCAATATTTTTGGGTGATGGTAATGCTGTTCCAGCCCCAGCTCGTGGGGTGGTTTGTGACCTTGATGTGGGTGACGCAAAGCCAGCGGCTCAACGTTGTCGACAGGTAGCACCACATCTATTAACCAAGGTTTATGAATTGATCAAGAAACTCCTGGAGACAGGGCTGATTGAATTCTCTGAATCAGAGTGGGCTTCCCCGATCGTCATTGTCATGAAGAAAAATGGAGTCGATATCAGGATGTGCATTGATTACAGGTTGGTGAATCAGGTCATTAAGCTGTATCACTACCCTCTGCCTCTGATTGATGAACTCCTGATTGGTTTTGATGCTGCTCTGTGGTTCATGAGTCTTGATATGGCTTCGGGTTTCTGGGTTGTCCCAATGACGCTTAGGGCTAGGTTGATCTCCGCTTTTATATGTCCGTTTGGTCATTCCAGTGGGTGCGTATGCCATTTGGTTTGAAGAACGACCCGCTGATTTATCAGCTGATACTCAACAATTGTATGTGGGGTTTTGTGCGGTTGCCCCTGATGAAGAAGCCAATGTGGACCAGGAAGTCCTGGATTTCCTGGGTTTGATCCATCCAGAATGTGGACATACTGAATCAGACAACTCTGGATCAGAAATTATTCAGGTCCCAGCTTTGACTGATGATATGACTGTGTCCCAACGTGGGATTCCTGCTACTCTAGGCATGGGCCCAGTCCTAGGTCGAAGCTCCTACATTGATGACATTGCCCATGGAGCTAAGACCTGGGACCAGCTTTGTCTGAACCTGGATACTCTGCTGTACCTGCTTCGATAGTGGGGCATCTCGGTCACTCTACCCAAGAGTGAGTTTGGAAAGCAAGCGATTCCCTATCTTTCTCATGAAATCAACGCTGAAGGCTTGAAAGCTCAACCAAAGATTGCCAAGACCGTCATGGATTTACCGTTTCCATCAAGTTTGAAGGGAGTCCAGTCTTTTCTGGGAAGCCTGAATTATTATAGTACATTCATCGAGGATATGCCTGTTATCGCAGCAGTTCTCTACGAATTGACTGACGAACAGATCAAGGATGAACGGGACCTGGTTCGGGCCAAAGAAGCATTTAGGATCCTTAAATCCAAGATTGTGTCAACTCCATTGCTTCGACATCCGGTTCGGGATAAACCTTTCGTTGCGATCCTGCACGCTAATCCTTGGGCGGCATGCGCAGTATTGGGCCAAGAGCATGACGGTCTGATCCGGCCCGTTCGATTTACAGGACGAGTATTGCATGACGCTGAACTGAGATATCACATTGCAGAAATGGAGGTACTAGCACTGCTGCGAGTCTTGTATACATTCAGGACAATGTTGGCTGGATGCCATATTGTGGAGGAACCAGGCTGGCGTGGAGTCCAATGACAACACACCCCATGGGACCTCTGGAGTTTCAGAATGAACGCTGGCGCCGGATCAAGGCGAACCAGGATGGGGATCCTTGGATCAAGGAAATCAAGGAATTCTTAAGGGGCGAGTTTGAGAAATTCTCCCAAGCCAGAATCAAGAAACTTCGCAAGACAGCAGAGCAATTCGTCCTGAATTCTCGAGGCATCCTACATTTCCTGAGCCATGCAACCAGACATCGGCCAAGGAATATGGAGAATGAACTTAGGCTTGTAGTACCCACGTCGTTGCGTGAGGATATCCTACATTACGCTCATGAAAATTATCAAGGTGGACATCAAGGAATCACCCGGACTTATGAACGTTTGCGACGTGATTTTTCTGGACCGGGATGTACGCCGATGTTGAACATTGCGTGAAAGAATGTGTGGATTATGCAACAGCTAAAGGCAGACCTCCTAATCCTGGACCTTCACCTGAGAATATTGAACCAAGGTATCCTTTCGAGGTCGTGTCCATGGATTTCGTGACGCACGTGCCGAAGTCTGAACGAGGAAACACATTTTTACTCCTGTTTCAAGATACTTTCTCTGGATTCGTCATGTGCAAGCCGATGAGCTCTACCACCGTCCAAGACGTCGCTGAAGCTTACGAAGAATGCGTGTTCAGGCGGTTTGGAGCGAGCTCTCTGATTCGGCATGACCAGGATCCAAGATTTATGAGTGATGTGTTTACCCGATTCAGGGATTTACTTGGCAGCAAGCAGAGGGCGACCCTAGCCTATCGTACCCAGGCCAACGGGCAGCAGGAACGCTCGGTTCAGACCGTAATGCGCAGTGTCCGAGCTTATGTGGCCGAATCGGATCAAATCGACTGGGATGATCATGCCGAGCGATTAATGTTCGCTTTAAACACATCATTTGATGCGACCAGGCTTGACACTCCATTTTACCTGGTTCACGGTTAGGATGCTCAAGGAACGTTGTCTGCAATGCTTGGCCCAAAGCCATCGACCGTCCAAGAACTCACCGCGTATGAGTGGCGACGCAAGCTACAGCGCGATTATAGTTACGCTCAAGCCTGTGCCCAGGATCTCCAGGTTCAGGCCAAGAGAGAACGTTCCGCTGAAAAACCTAAGAAAGGAGAGAACTTTCAGAACGAATAAGGTCTGGATTCAAGGAGGGTGACGCTGTCTGGCTGTACATACCCAAGGTTCAAACTGGCCTAAGTCGGAAGTTGGCACACCTTTGGCACGGTCCGTTCAGGATCGCAGAAATCCTGGATGATTTCAAGGTAAGGCTTAAGACGACGAATACTGGGTACCGCGTTAACCCGTGGGTACACGTTAGTCGTCTGAAACCAAGAGTTCTTTTTCCAGAAAGACCAAAAGTTCAGATTGAGATTGATGAAGATGATGATTTCGACACGGCATTGCTTCCTGAAGATAGCTGGGAACCTGACCACCAGCGAGATGAGTATGAGGTCGAGAAGATCTTGGATCTCAGGTGGGTCAAGAGAACCACAACGTCATGACGGATTCGTGAGTACCTCATCAAATGGAAGGGGTACTCTGAACCAGACTGGGTCCCTGTCACGCAATTGAGCTGCGGTGCTTTACTCTATGAGTTCAACAAAGGCGCCAAGGCACACGCGCGTTTCCAGACGATGCAGGCTGGGGACAATCATCCTAGTTTGTAAAGTCTGGGATTCAAACTCCTGGATTCAGGGACCCTGAATTCAAAGATCCTCGATTTAGGAACCTTGAATTCAGGAATCCAGGATTCAGAGATATTTTTTTGTTTTGACTGAATCAGATCGTCGACGTTTCTACTTGCGGATGACTTGCTGTGAAGATGTGATTGTGGTATTGATTGACTGAAGGACGCGCGCTAACAAGGAACGGCTGGATCATAATGCATTGGTATAAAGACCGTGAGTGGTTGGTGCATCCTGGCTGTTGCTAGGCGTCGGCTAAATATGCTCCGGTGCTGCCTTGACTACGCAGACATCCCTGGGACGACGGCTCTAAATGATAGCCTCGAGAGCGAACGGAATCACGTGACGTCCTGAACCAGCAATTTCTGGATCAAGACGTGTCTGGTCAAGACCGGTCAGTTTGGGTTTTCCCTCAATGACAGATCTTGCTCAGAGGGGCGGTTGACACGATGTGCTCGCTTCAATTTGATGATGACGGGGTCTACTAGGATGAAGTTCACGTTACACATGGTTGAAACTGACAGTTCGGTGACTGGAGGACTTGCGAAGTGTGGAGATTTAAGTGATGGTCTGGGAAGGAGCTGGTGGAGCTTTCTGGTTTAGGTTTGGTCCTTAGACCTGGAAGTGTTAATCCTGGATGTGCATAATCCAGAGATGTTGAAAAACACTCGGTCCAGGTCGCCCCTCGTCCTTAAGCGGGTTGCCTACACGTTTAGCGCTAAAACACCTATTCTGAACGTATCAGACAGAGCGTCCCGCCTGACTTAACTACCAGAAAGTGCCACAAGCCCAGATAATCCCGGATCAAGCTCAATAATCCTGGATCAAGGAATCCTGAATCAAGGAACCCTGCATCCAAGAATCCAGATCCAGATATCCTGGATTCAAGTCCGAATATCCCGTATCAACTATCAAGAAATCCTGGATGTGGTATACATTTACCCACATCCAAACGTGAATACTCCTGAATCAAGGCCTCAAGACCCACGATTCAAGGATCCAGAAGACCAGACTCCTTGATCCAGGAAATTTATCCTGGATTCCACGTCGAGAGCTGCACTCCAGTGCCTGACAGTGTTTTCGTGCTGATGCATTCCTGAATTGCCTGGATCCAAGGTCAAAATGGCCTGAATCCCTGAATCAGAGTGCCAATCGTGAAGAGTCGGCCAAGATCTTTCCATATCTTGGCCGAAGAGTCGCCGTTGCACAATGAGGGTGTACCCAGATTCACCCCATAGTGAAACCAAGTGTAAGTCAGTGAAGTCAAATGAAGTGGTCCACACCACAGAAAGAATACGAGAGAAGTACGCTAGTGTTAAAACTAAACAGAGTTCGATTTGCTTTGTACCCCACAAGTGGTATAGAGTCTGTTATCCTGTTGTGGATCGCATGCAGCCGCTAAGTGCCGACGTGGAGCTCCAACCTGTTGTCACGTCAAGTTAGGTTGGGGTCCAGGACGTCGCTGTCCCAGGAGTAAGCCCCGCCTATTTCATATACTAGTTGGGCGGGTGCGAGCTTGTCCATTTCATATACTGGAGTTTGAAGGTGTCTGGATCGGCATTCGACACCTCGAGCCGTGAACGAAGAGTGCTGCGTGAGACGAAGACCTAAGGGTGAATTTGCGAGTGGATTTCCCTCATCGGAGGGTGGTGCGCGTTGCGTTGTGAGTGTTTGGGGTTTGTCGGTTACCCTGAACGTGAAGCTCCGATTGATACCGGCGTTGTAGCCTAGTCCTCGGCTATAAATAACAAGGACCCTGCATATTGTGACGTAAATAGCTCTGTATTTGGTTTATTGCTGGTTTATTACTGTGTGGAGCGTGTGGAACCCTGATCCTGGATATCAAGTGTCTGATCCTGGACTTTCAGGAAGTTTTCCTGGATTCAGACCTAGTGTCTGGTTGGAGAAGCAAAAGCTCACTCACTTGGACAAATCAACACTGGTGGACAGTTCCCCGAGGTTAATCGAACCAAGAGGGATGGCACTAGGTACACGCCAGCCTGAACCTGACTCCTGGATCTAGGATTTCCTGGATCAGGGCGTCGTTAGGTTCAGGTGTATCTGAATTAGGGCCGCTATACACCCTGGACGGAAAAAGGTTCACCACCTCGTCTCAGAAGTGTATCGGGTCATGGAGTGTGCAGGCTGGCGTTCGCCACCTGGAGCATATGCTCCAGGTGAGTACCAGGCACTAAGTCCACGACAGCATATGGAGTACTATGAGAAATGTCGTCGCTGGGGTTCGCATACTGAAGCAAATTGTTGGAGTGACCTGATTTGCGACCGTTGTCACCGACGTGGACACCCTGCCAATAGGTGCATGGTGTCCCCATGTTCCATGTGCGGAAATTTCCACGACCATGGTGAATGTGAATCCTGGAAATCCCTTCAAGCTATCAAGAATGCCGCCCGACAAGGAACACTCAAGGACATGCCCAGCCATCTCCTGGATAAACTCTTAGTGGTGAGGCCAATTCTGGAAATCACTCGTTAAACTAGCGAGCCCGCTGGATAGCCGTCCAGTACGTGTCGGGCCAAGGCCTCCAGAATTGTGTGTTCTAGTGTATGTCGGTCCAGAATTGAGAACCAAGAACCAAGCCAATCAACCATGCATGACTACTGTGCATCAAGATCAGCCTCCCTGTCCTGATCTATCTCCCCTACCTGGAACAGAAGATCCTGAAACACCTGACTCAGGTGAAGTCACGGAGTTCCAGTTACTACCAGGAGAAATATATGGATGGTGGACAAATCATGATGACGGTTGTAAGCGAGGGTTGCCCTGGTACATGGTGCAGTGAACAATCGGCGAACCAGTATCATGTTGTACTCTGGTTCATCTGTGAGTATGATTAGTCTCGAGTTTGCACGTAAGTTGGGACTCGTGCTCAGGAACATCGATCAGGTTCGTGTATCTGGTCTAGGTCGTGTGCCGACTATCATTGCGCATGAAACCCAGGGCAAGATTACTCTTGGCCCCAGGGTGGTTTATGCTCTGGACTTGTTGGTGGCGAATATTGGTGAAGGTATTGAACTACTACATGGAACAAATTTCATGTACGCCGCGGGAGTACGAGTTGCAGTTCGAGAAGGCTTGGTGATGCTACCTGACGAAGAAACTATTGTCTTGAAGCAAAGCCATGTACCAGGTTATGCAGGCGTGGATTTACCGGTCCTGGCTCAGGAGAGCCTGTACCTGTATCCTGGTCAAGGTGCAGTGGTTCGGATAAAGTATGGACAAACCAACCCTCAACGGGAGGCTGACTGTGCAGCGGGGCTGCTTAGGTGTGCACGACACAGAGGAAGACGCAGGACTCCCCGAGTCTAAATTCCAGGCTTCCAGCCTCAGGTTATTTACAAGAACCTAGTACAGTCCCGTAAGTTAGGACTCGCAGAATCGATGTCCCTTATACAAAGGCCAACACAATTAACTGAAAAATATGAACTGTATTGAATTTTTAAAGCGGCTAGCCTGTACCTGGTGTAAATGTATGAATCTAACTATAGCTATAGTTAACTCCAGTGAAAGGTGAATGAGTGGCTGTAGGCCAATGAGTACCAGGTACCAATTGGATGGCTATCCGCTAGAGGTTGCCCGTCGTGTGTACCACACGCGAAGCAATCTTCGTGTAACCCCGTTACACCCTCTCCCACCAAACCGTGGATACGGAGGATCTACGCCTTGACCCGCTAACTAGCGGAAGGACTGCCACACGCACACGCCGTGCGCTCAGTGAGCACTCCTTATGCGCCGTGCGCTCAGTGAGCACTCCTTATGCGCCGTGCGCGCTTCACCTTGGGCAAGGCCCGGTGACCTCACTAGCTGCTGCAGCCTTTCGGGGCACAGCCAGTGCTAGGGGTCGTTGACCCAACCGGTGGAGAGGCACCAAAGAGCCGTCGGCTCGCAGTGACCGCGCATCTCGTCTTCGTGAGAGCCGCTCAAGGAGCATGGTGGCGTATGTCTCGTTTTCGAGCACGTTAATGACGCACTCATTGTGCCTTGGCGCTCCGGGCAGCTCTCTTGCGCGCTCCAGGAGCCACCATGTTCAGTACGAGCGAAGCGTATGACGCTCTATGATGACGGAGGCACCGTTTTCTTGGAAGAGATCCAACAGCAACAAATTGCTCTCGCTGGATGGGGTGGGTATCGAACCCTCCACCATCAGCACATGTTCCAAGAGCGTTAACCACTCGGTCACCCTGTGTGACAAAATGAGTGAGACGAAATCCGTCAGCAATTGATTGCTTTGGGAAGGCAATGGAGGAGATTGAACCCTCCGTCCGATCGTTACGATCAAAGGCGTCGACGACGTCGGGCAATCTTGCCGGAGTGGTACCTCGAACTCCCATGAGTTTTGTGAATGTGGATACCCACGCCACTTCACTAGACGACCGCAGTTGCGGCGCCGGGAGATAATACGCTCCGCATGATAGTGAAGCTCTCCGTGCTCATTGAGCAGTGCCGGTGGTGGGCGGCTTACAGCCTGGTGCCGCACCTTAGACGAAGACACTTGCTCAGCTTGTTGAGTTTTTGAGCGGTGTACGGCAGGTGTGCTGCTCGCCTCACCGAGGCCAGGTTGATCACATGCGCTTGCAGCGCCTTGGGCCATTGGCGCTCCGTAGTAGTCACCACTCGTGTCTGCCCACGGGATGGTGGCGCTAACGCATCCATGCTCACCCCATTGTGATCCCGACACGGCTTTAGTAAGCCCGCGTAGAATACGGGATGCGTGCGCATCTTCTTGGGGAGGTTTAGCGTATACGCTATGCTCTTGGCCACGACCGTAAACGGTCCGATGAAGCGCGGGCGCAGCTTGGTCTTGAAGACCACAGACAGTGCATGTGTAGGCAGGTTTTTAGCGTTTAACAAAACCAGGTCTCCGACTTCAAAATGATGTGTATTGCCTCTGCCTTTTGCATCAGCCTGTTCCTTTTGAACGTCTTGGCTCTCGGCCATTGCGTCACGCACATGTCGTAAGACATTAAGACGGATCGTCAAGAAGTCTTCGACTTGTGTGCGGATAGCACGAGGGCTGACATCAGCAAGGCTGTTGCCGATCCCTCCCCACCAAGCCCAAGGCCACTACGTGGCGGCGTTAAAGGGACGCGAGGGTGAGGGAGGCCGTTCACATAGAACGGAGTGAAGCCTATCGAGGCACGCACCGCATTGTTCAATGCGAACTCAACAAGTGGGAGCATCGCGCTCCAACGCTTAGGCGTTTCAGCGCACACGCTGCGGAGGATATCCTCCAGAACGCGGTTTACGCGCTTAGTTTGACCGTCGGTCTGTGGATGATCCGCCGTGGACATGTCCAATTTGGTGCCGAGCACCTTAAAGACGGACGTCCAGAACTTCCCAGTGAAGCGGGGATCTCGATCCGAGTCTATAGAAGTGGGCAGCCCATGCTGCCGAAAGACACGGTCTAAAAACAGCGCCACTGTTCCTTCTCCATCGATGGAATCCGGCACCACCGCTAAGTGAGCCATCTTGCTCAAACAGTCAACAAAGACCACGATGCCCGTGTTGCCTGCCGAGTCTTCGGCAGACCAAACACAAAGTCCATGCTCATGGATTGCCAACACCCAGTGGGTACAGGCAAGGTCGCGAGGGGCGCCGCCGCATGCGGCGAGGGTTTAAACCCATGACACGTCTCGCACGTGCGCACATACGTGCTGGCCCACTTATAAAGCTTCGGCCACCAATAGTCCTTGCTTATGGAAGCATAGGTCTTTTCACGACCAAGGTGGCCGCTAAGCGGTGTGTCGTGAGCCTCATAGAGGAGGCGATACTTGAGATCCTCGTCATGAGGGACGGCCACACGAGGGCGATCCTCTGGGCCCGTGCTGTAATACAGCAAGCCACCATCGAGAGTGTATCGATGCAGCCTCGCGCGCAAACGCGCCGACAGTTTGATGTCCGAGTCTTTAAACTCCTCGCTCCCAAGAGCATGTAGCAAGGCTAAGCAAGCGTCATCACGAGCATACGCCGCTCGAATGAGGTCGGGACCGACGAGGTCACCATGGTGATATGAGCAAGCTCGTAGTCCGGACGGCGTGAAAGCGCATCGGCCAGGACATTTTGCCGTCCCGGCTTGTACTTCACCTCGAAGTTATACTCCGCAAAGAAGGAAAGCCAACGGGCCATCCTCTGAGAGAGGTGTGGCGACTGTGTCGCAGTGCGTAGTGACGCATGATCGGTGAAGATCACAAATGGCTTGGAGGCGAGCAGGTGGACCCTGAATTTGACTAGAGCATACTTCATCGCAAGTAGCTCTTTGCCATGAAGTGGGTAGTTCTTCTCCGCAGCCTTAAGCTGGCGAGATTCAAACGCAATCACGCCCGTCGGCGTCCGCTTGTAGTAAAGCACTACCGATTGCGAAATCGGAGGTGTCACAAACGACGCTGAACGGACGACCGGGGTCCGGGAGTGCCAAGATTGGCGCCTGCAGAAGGCTTTCCTTAACTTTATCAAACGCTTCTTGATGCTCGGCATCCCAACGCCACTCCACATCCTTCTTAAGGAGATTGGAGAGTGGCCGCGCCACGTCAGCGTAATTCTCGCTATACTTGTGCAAGTAGTTGGCCAGGCCAAGCCACTTACGCAAGTCCTTCTGGTTCATTGGAACCGGCCAGTCCACGATGGCCTTGACCTTGGCTGGATCAGCCCTAAGGCCGTGCTTCCCAATGAAGCAGCCGAGGAAAGGAATTTCCTCGGAGCCGAAGAGGCGTTTATCTGCATTGGCGTACAACTTGTACTCCGCATGCACTCGAGCACTGCTTGCAAGTGTGTGATGTGATTCTCCACATCCGACTTACCGTGCTCCGCACGACTATGGACGAATATATCGTCGAAGTCCGTTTGTCCGTACGCCCGATGGGGCCGA
The DNA here is from genome assembly GCA_011947335.1 of Phytophthora constricta. Lineage (NCBI taxonomy): Eukaryota > Oomycota > Peronosporomycetes > Peronosporales > Peronosporaceae > Phytophthora > Phytophthora constricta. The sequence continues at coordinate 14,849 of JAAVTI010000850.1, forward strand.
AAGAGCTGCGTCACTAGACGATTGAACGTCGCTGGCGCGTTTGAAAGCCCTTGGGGCATAACCAGCCACTCCCAGAGCATTCCGCTCGGGGTGCTCACCGGCGTTAGCGGTATATCGCTGGCTCGCATGAGCAATTGGTAGTAACCATCGACGAGGTCAAGGGCACTGTACATGGTGCATCCAACCATGTTGTTCTGAAGAACATCCTTCCTAGGAATTGGCGTCTGTGCCGGGATGGTGGCGGCATTGAGCTTATTAAAAGCGTGGACAATGCGCCATTTGCCATTGGGTTTTCTGACACAGAACGTCGGCGTGGAGTGCGGAGACTTGCTCTCGCGCACTAATCCCGCCTCGTGCTTCACAAGGAAGAACGCGTCAATGACGTCACATTGTTCCTTTGGCAAGGGCCACTGCCGAGTTACGCAGTATTTGGTTCCAGGAACCAGGTCAATTTCGTGACGGACACCTCGATCCGGAGGTAAGCCAGACGGTGGGTCTGTTGACACCACGTCCTGGTACTCCTTTACCAAAGGATAAAGGGATCAGAAGGATCTTTGAGGATCGAGGATCTGCTCCGCGCAGTAAGCGCCTTCTTGGTGTCATCGAGGACTGCTTCGTCAAGAAGTGAAGAATAGTTGAGCTCCTCTTCAGGTCGAAATATGACCACTTCGGCGAGTTCGCCCGCCTTTAAGGCCTCGCCAAACTCGGCAATCGACATCTCGTCCAGCTCTAAGAGCTCCGCGATCGCCGGGATGGCCTCTAGGCAAATGTCGCCCGTGACGTCACCCGTCACTCCATCGACGAGGGTGTACAACTGCTCACTGCAGTCGCGTGGAGCGTTGCCGCTCGACACGCTGGACATCTCGTCCGACGTCACCGATGTCACACACGCACTGCGTCTCATCCTCCTCCTCCTCCGCGACCGAGATCGTCCGGACGAGGGAGTCATGGCGACAGTGGCAGCGCCATCAGCCTGGGAAGGCCAGAGGGCAAGAGGCACCACCAGCGAAGACGTGCTCGACGAGCCATCTCCACTCAGTGGATTACGCGCCACTCCGCGCGGTGGAGAACGTGCCACCCCACGTCTAGTCTGGCTGACAGACTTCATGTCAAACTTGACATCCAGCGACGAATCGCTCGGCGGAGTACGTGCCGTCCCACAACCAGCCTTCACAGGCTCAGTGTCTTCATCGACACTCAGCGATGGATCGCAGGGTCGGCGACCATCACTTAACGGAGTACGTGCCGCTCCCCAAGAATCAACCGGGCTCTGCCCGAACGTCGATATTTCATCGACCAGCGCAAAGCGCTCATTGGGACTCCTGTCCCCGACAGCGGTGTTGTATACCAACTCAGACACACCGATGTCCAGCACCATGGTCGTTTCGGCCCAGTGCTCGCGCCAAAGGCGCTTTTGCTTCCTAGCAGAGGTGGGTTCATGACTCGCCAATGCTCCGCTAGGAGAGATGCGCGTTGCGCCTAAGGTCTTCGACCTCCAATCAATCCAGGGCTCGTGGCGTTCCAGCCACGCCATGCCCAGGATGAGGTCATGCCTCGAATCCAGGTCGAGGACCAGACAGCGTTCCACGCTATCGAAGTCCAAGAACTTCAGCCTTAGGTCAATTGGGACCTTCGGCACCGTGACACGGATTCCCGTCGCTAGACGGACAGTAACTATGTCTACCCTCTCGCCTCTCAGCGCCTCAGCATACTGCCGACTTCCTTCTACGGTGGAGCGCCTGGCGTAGTTGCAGACGCTCCTGAGTCTATCAAGACGACCCACGGCTTCTCAAAGCCCTTCACGTCCACGTGGACGACCAGCAAGCCCGGCTTGCATATACGTTCCATGTTATAGAGCACGGCTCTCTTCGGGGCGGAACCCTGTTGTCCGTCACCTTCACAAGGCGCAACAGAACCCAGTTCTTCCCCAGTAGGCCGCCCCGCGCCTACTGGGAGTTGTCGTTTCCTGCGACGAACCATTGGTATGGCCCGAAGCCGGGTTGGGACCCGAACGACCGGAGCGCTATCTGCGCAGGGGGCAAGCCGGCCTTAGGTGGCGGGTACTCCCGCACACATAGCATCGGCGGATGCCTGCCTGCTGTTCGACAGCCCGAAGCTCTGTTTCTTCATCCTCAGCATAGCTGAGATCCATGGGCTCGGCACCTCCCGGCCCGCCCGAGCTGGCGCTCGCTCCAACCCGTGACAACTTAAAGTTGTGTTCGGCATTTAATGCCACAGTAACAGCCTCTTCAAAAGAGCGAGGGTTGGTGCGAAAAACTTCCGTACGGGCGACGCCGGCCCGAAGTCCTTCCATGAAGATGGTTACGGACAGCACCTCCGGTAGACTTTCGACGACCATACCCGCCATGAGCGTACGCAGCTCCTGGACATAGTCCACCAGTTCCTTCTTGCCTTGGCGGCTTGCAAGGAAGCGTGAGCGTACGCGATAGGTCTGATTAGGCGGTGAGAACACCTGCGCTAGCTGGGCTTTCAGCTCTTCCCATGTAGGGAAGGCAGCGTCAACGGACGCTCCGCACGTGAGTGCCCACTCCCGGGCTCGCCCGCTAAGCTTGAGACAGCGAACGCAACACGTTGCTGCTCGGCTTGGAGGATGGCGGAACCCATAGCCATCTCGACCTCTCGGGTCCACAGTTGAAGGTTTTCACCTTCCTTGCCGGAAAAGGCATTAACGCTCAATACGAGTGGCTTGGGTCTTGACATCGCCTGGGGCGCATGAGACGAGGTGGTGAACCTTTTTCGTCCAGGGTGTATAGCGGCCCTAATTCAGATACACCTGAACCTAACGACGCCCTGATCCAGGAAATCCTAGATCCAGGAGACAGGTTCAGGCTGATGTGTACCTAGTGCAATCCCTCTTGGTTCGATTAACCTCGGGGAACCGTCCACCAGTGTTGATTTGTCCAAGTGAGTGAGCTCTTGCTTCTCCAACCAGACACTAGGTCTGAATCCAGGAAAACTTCCTGAAAGTCCAGGATCAGACACTTGATATCCAGGATCAGGGTTCCACACGCTCCACACAGTAATAAACCAGCAATAAACCAAATACAGAGCTATTTACGTCACAATATGCAGGGTCCTTGTTATTTATAGCCGAGGACTAGGCTACAACGCCGGTATCAATCGGAGCTTCACGTTCAGGGTAACCGACAAACCCCAAACACTCACAACGCAACGCGCACCACCCTCCGATGAGGGAAATCCACTCGCAAATTCACCCCTTAGGTCTTCGTCTCACGCAGCACTCTTCGTTCACGGCTCGAGGTGTCGAATGCCGATCCAGACACCTTCAAACTCCAGTATATGAAATGGACAAGCTCGCACCCGCCCAACTAGTATATGAAATAGGCGGGGCTTACTCCTGGGACAGCGACGTCCTGGACCCCAACCTAACTTGACGTGACAACAGGTTGGAGCTCCACGTCGGCACTTAGCGGCTGCATGCGATCCACAACAGGATAACAGACTCTATACCACTTGTGGGGTACAAAGCAAATCGAACTCTGTTTAGTTTTAACACTAGCGTACTTCTCTCGTATTCTTTCTGTGGTGTGGACCACTTCATTTGACTTCACTGACTTACACTTGGTTTCACTATGGGGTGAATCTGGGTACACCCCTCATTGTGCAACGGCGACTCTTCGGCCAAGATATGGAAAGATCTTGGCCGACTCTTCACGATTGGCACTCTGATTCAGGGATTCAGGCCATTTTGACCTTGGATCCAGGCAATTCAGGAATGCATCAGCACGAAAACACTGTCAGGCACTGGAGTGCAGCTCTCGACGTGGAATCCAGGATAAATTTCCTGGATCAAGGAGTCTGGTCTTCTGGATCCTTGAATCGTGGGTCTTGAGGCCTTGATTCAGGAGTATTCACGTTTGGATGTGGGTAAATGTATACCACATCCAGGATTTCTTGATAGTTGATACGGGATATTCGGACTTGAATCCAGGATATCTGGATCTGGATTCTTGGATGCAGGGTTCCTTGATTCAGGATTCCTTGATCCAGGATTATTGAGCTTGATCCGGGATTATCTGGGCTTGTGGCACTTTCTGGTAGTTAAGTCAGGCGGGACGCTCTGTCTGATACGTTCAGAATAGGTGTTTTAGCGCTAAACGTGTAGGCAACCCGCTTAAGGACGAGGGGCGACCTGGACCGAGTGTTTTTCAACATCTCTGGATTATGCACATCCAGGATTAACACTTCCAGGTCTAAGGACCAAACCTAAACCAGAAAGCTCCACCAGCTCCTTCCCAGACCATCACTTAAATCTCCACACTTCGCAAGTCCTCCAGTCACCGAACTGTCAGTTTCAACCATGTGTAACGTGAACTTCATCCTAGTAGACCCCGTCATCATCAAATTGAAGCGAGCACATCGTGTCAACCGCCCCTCTGAGCAAGATCTGTCATTGAGGGAAAACCCAAACTGACCGGTCTTGACCAGACACGTCTTGATCCAGAAATTGCTGGTTCAGGACGTCACGTGATTCCGTTCGCTCTCGAGGCTATCATTTAGAGCCGTCGTCCCAGGGATGTCTGCGTAGTCAAGGCAGCACCGGAGCATATTTAGCCGACGCCTAGCAACAGCCAGGATGCACCAACCACTCACGGTCTTTATACCAATGCATTATGATCCAGCCGTTCCTTGTTAGCGCGCGTCCTTCAGTCAATCAATACCACAATCACATCTTCACAGCAAGTCATCCGCAAGTAGAAACGTCGACGATCTGATTCAGTCAAAACAAAAAAATATCTCTGAATCCTGGATTCCTGAATTCAAGGTTCCTAAATCGAGGATCTTTGAATTCAGGGTCCCTGAATCCAGGAGTTTGAATCCCAGACTTTACAAACTAGGATGATTGTCCCCAGCCTGCATCGTCTGGAAACGCGCGTGTGCCTTGGCGCCTTTGTTGAACTCATAGAGTAAAGCACCGCAGCTCAATTGCGTGACAGGGACCCAGTCTGGTTCAGAGTACCCCTTCCATTTGATGAGGTACTCACGAATCCGTCATGACGTTGTGGTTCTCTTGACCCACCTGAGATCCAAGATCTTCTCGACCTCATACTCATCTCGCTGGTGGTCAGGTTCCCAGCTATCTTCAGGAAGCAATGCCGTGTCGAAATCATCATCTTCATCAATCTCAATCTGAACTTTTGGTCTTTCTGGAAAAAGAACTCTTGGTTTCAGACGACTAACGTGTACCCACGGGTTAACGCGGTACCCAGTATTCGTCGTCTTAAGCCTTACCTTGAAATCATCCAGGATTTCTGCGATCCTGAACGGACCGTGCCAAAGGTGTGCCAACTTCCGACTTAGGCCAGTTTGAACCTTGGGTATGTACAGCCAGACAGCGTCACCTCCTTGAATCCAGACCTTATTCGTTCTGAAAGTTCTCTCCTTTCTTAGGTTTTTCAGCGGAACGTTCTCTCTTGGCCTGAACCTGGAGATCCTGGGCACAGGCTTGAGCGTAACTATAATCGCGCTGTAGCTTGCGTCGCCACTCATACGCGGTGAGTTCTTGGACGGTCGATGGCTTTGGGCCAAGCATTGCAGACAACGTTCCTTGAGCATCCTAACCGTGAACCAGGTAAAATGGAGTGTCAAGCCTGGTCGCATCAAATGATGTGTTTAAAGCGAACATTAATCGCTCGGCATGATCATCCCAGTCGATTTGATCCGATTCGGCCACATAAGCTCGGACACTGCGCATTACGGTCTGAACCGAGCGTTCCTGCTGCCCGTTGGCCTGGGTACGATAGGCTAGGGTCGCCCTCTGCTTGCTGCCAAGTAAATCCCTGAATCGGGTAAACACATCACTCATAAATCTTGGATCCTGGTCATGCCGAATCAGAGAGCTCGCTCCAAACCGCCTGAACACGCATTCTTCGTAAGCTTCAGCGACGTCTTGGACGGTGGTAGAGCTCATCGGCTTGCACATGACGAATCCAGAGAAAGTATCTTGAAACAGGAGTAAAAATGTGTTTCCTCGTTCAGACTTCGGCACGTGCGTCACGAAATCCATGGACACGACCTCGAAAGGATACCTTGGTTCAATATTCTCAGGTGAAGGTCCAGGATTAGGAGGTCTGCCTTTAGCTGTTGCATAATCCACACATTCTTTCACGCAATGTTCAACATCGGCGTACATCCCGGTCCAGAAAAATCACGTCGCAAACGTTCATAAGTCCGGGTGATTCCTTGATGTCCACCTTGATAATTTTCATGAGCGTAATGTAGGATATCCTCACGCAACGACGTGGGTACTACAAGCCTAAGTTCATTCTCCATATTCCTTGGCCGATGTCTGGTTGCATGGCTCAGGAAATGTAGGATGCCTCGAGAATTCAGGACGAATTGCTCTGCTGTCTTGCGAAGTTTCTTGATTCTGGCTTGGGAGAATTTCTCAAACTCGCCCCTTAAGAATTCCTTGATTTCCTTGATCCAAGGATCCCCATCCTGGTTCGCCTTGATCCGGCGCCAGCGTTCATTCTGAAACTCCAGAGGTCCCATGGGGTGTGTTGTCATTGGACTCCACGCCAGCCTGGTTCCTCCACAATATGGCATCCAGCCAACATTGTCCTGAATGTATACAAGACTCGCAGCAGTGCTAGTACCTCCATTTCTGCAATGTGATATCTCAGTTCAGCGTCATGCAATACTCGTCCTGTAAATCGAACGGGCCGGATCAGACCGTCATGCTCTTGGCCCAATACTGCGCATGCCGCCCAAGGATTAGCGTGCAGGATCGCAACGAAAGGTTTATCCCGAACCGGATGTCGAAGCAATGGAGTTGACACAATCTTGGATTTAAGGATCCTAAATGCTTCTTTGGCCCGAACCAGGTCCCGTTCATCCTTGATCTGTTCGTCAGTCAATTCGTAGAGAACTGCTGCGATAACAGGCATATCCTCGATGAATGTACTATAATAATTCAGGCTTCCCAGAAAAGACTGACTCCCTTCAAACTTGATGGAAACGGTAAATCCATGACGGTCTTGGCAATCTTTGGTTGAGCTTTCAAGCCTTCAGCGTTGATTTCATGAGAAAGATAGGGAATCGCTTGCTTTCCAAACTCACTCTTGGGTAGAGTGACCGAGATGCCCCACTATCGAAGCAGGTACAGCAGAGTATCCAGGTTCAGACAAAGCTGGTCCCAGGTCTTAGCTCCATGGGCAATGTCATCAATGTAGGAGCTTCGACCTAGGACTGGGCCCATGCCTAGAGTAGCAGGAATCCCACGTTGGGACACAGTCATATCATCAGTCAAAGCTGGGACCTGAATAATTTCTGATCCAGAGTTGTCTGATTCAGTATGTCCACATTCTGGATGGATCAAACCCAGGAAATCCAGGACTTCCTGGTCCACATTGGCTTCTTCATCAGGGGGCAACCGCACAAAACCCCACATACAATTGTTGAGTATCAGCTGATAAATCAGCGGGTCGTTCTTCAAACCAAATGGCATACGCACCCACTGGAATGACCAAACGGACATATAAAAGCGGAGATCAACCTAGCCCTAAGCGTCATTGGGACAACCCAGAAACCCGAAGCCATATCAAGACTCATGAACCACAGAGCAGCATCAAAACCAATCAGGAGTTCATCAATCAGAGGCAGAGGGTAGTGATACAGCTTAATGACCTGATTCACCAACCTGTAATCAATGCACATCCTGATATCGACTCCATTTTTCTTCATGACAATGACGATCGGGGAAGCCCACTCTGATTCAGAGAATTCAATCAGCCCTGTCTCCAGGAGTTTCTTGATCAATTCATAAACCTTGGTTAATAGATGTGGTGCTACCTGTCGACAACGTTGAGCCGCTGGCTTTGCGTCACCCACATCAAGGTCACAAACCACCCCACGAGCTGGGGCTGGAACAGCATTACCATCACCCAAAAATATTGAGCGTGCTTTCTCAGAATTTACCGAATTTGCTCATCCATATCTGGCGTCGTAACTCCGGGTTCCCCGACATTAGCCTTCTCAATATCACATTCAGGACTCAAATCCTTGATAGTGGGGAATACTGCAAGCTGATCCCGGAGTTGGGACAGCAAATCGCTTCCTTTATGGAGATAAACGCCTGGGTCCTGATTCAGGTCCGCGATGTCCACTCTTAAACAAATAGCGAAACGATCTTCAAGTCTTTGAATCGAGACTTCACGAATATGATCCATTCGTCGAGCACGAGATCTAGAGACCTCACCAATCCTGGCTTCCGTCGTCGTCTAGATATTGACTTATCTGAATTAGACTTGTCCGGACCAGGATTTTCGGGAACATGACTAGGCAAATTCAAAAATTCAGTACTACCCGTATCAGGTTCAGATTCTTGATCATCAGTCTGCAACACCAAAATCCCTGCTGGATCAACAGCAAGCACACTTGCGCTTGGGTCAAAATCTGCTTTATTTTGATCTCCACTTGGTGCACATGTCATCAGATCATCCGTGATGGTGCTAGCCTCCTTAGTTTTGACCCGAGCCTTCCCTGAATCAGGGAATCGGGCGCGCCTCTCAGACGTATGATCCAGGATTCTCAGCATTTTTATCTATTCAAATCCAGGATTACTTCGAACCAGGATTTTCCTAGGCCAGGTATAACTCGGCTTCTCAGTCGCCGGCGGCTCTTGTTCTTGATTAATCTGCTCGACCTGATTCCGGTGCATCCTCATCTGGACAGGCAGAGTACTGTCATAAATCATCTGCTGCCACGCCTTGTAGCGTACAGTTCCTGGACGAGTGTATCGTCCAGTTGGCGGATGTCCATACGAGACGATCCGAGCCAGGGAAGTCTGGGTGTCGATCCATAATTTCTTCCCAGATACATTCACGACTTTGATAGCCACAGGTGAACGCCTGGATCCATAAATCACATGAGTCACCCAACGTTCACTAGCATCGCAAGATACCCACAACACATCTTGGAAAGGGTCCGCCTGACCATACTGGAACGGGACCACAGCGTAATCCCCGGATCCAGGTAAAGCGAATTCTTAGACATGATTGGGATGTTCAACCTTGGACGTTCAGATCTTGAACCACCAGCCAGTAGGATCGTCTCTTCGTCTGGAAGCTGAATCAGACCATCTCGAGGAGAGATGCGAACACCAGCAGGAACCATAAAACTCATACCTAATAAACAATCCAAACCTTCACCAATGTTGCCGACCCAGATGTCTAGGACATACACTAGTCTCGATCCAAGAGTAATCTTGATTCGAGCTTTTGCGTTAATGTACGTCGGGACATCTCCTGCTCCTTTCACTTCGAGCATCTCAGTTTGACGGAGCTTGATCTTGAGTTTACGTGCAAAATCCAAGCTCAAGATGCTGGTTGATGCCCCTGAATCAAGCAGGATCAAGGTTCGGCAATCATTCACAGCTCCATCTACCAACGCAATCCCTCGTTTCTTCTCAATATCATGATCTTCCCACCAACCAAACCGTTCTCCTGGTTGTAGTTGAAACTCAACCGAATCCTGGTTCAGGGAATTCAGGGCCTTTGAATCTTGAATTGAAGCGGTCATACATTTGGGATTAGGTAGCTGACTCTTGGTAATTCTTCGTCCAACACATGCAAGTACAACTAAGGCATTAGGCCCGGCACGGACTGAACTCCCGTTCAGCAGGCCATGTCGTTTAACGACGCCCCAGTCTTTGCTTCGGACATGATCTGGTTCAGGATCTGAGCTGGTAGTTCTTTTATTCCTTGACGCGCCAGATCCTTAATTTCTTGGAGGACTTTCCACTCATTGCATAGTCCTGGTCTGTGGAATGAACCACACTTGGGACAAGGCGATGTCTTGCACCTGGAAGTCGGGTGCCCTTGATCGTGGCAACGGTCGCACACAATCTCTGCCCAGCACGTCTCATTCGAATGGCCAAATCGTCTGCACTTCTCGCAGAATTGATGCGCCGAGCTTCCTCAAATCCAGTATTCCCGGAAGGGGATTTGGTCTCCAACCCAGGTTTTCCAGAACCCGGAAGACTTCACTGGGAAGTTCCGAACCAGGCGAAGCTGAATCCAAAGTACCTTGAGCTTGACTAGAAGAGCCTGACCCTGGATTGGAGTTTGCGCGGTCCTCCTGTGTGACGAAAGTGGCTTCACTCTTGGATCCTTGAATCTTGGATCCTAAGTGATCTGATTCAGATGTATCTTCGTCTTGAGCCACATACGCACGATCCCTATTCCGATGTCCAGACTTGAAGCGTCCATGAGTAATGTTATCCGCCCTGATATCTCTAGTCTTGGAAGGAGGGGTGTCGTAGCCGTCTTCACGATGCACTGCCTTATTACGCTTGAGAGCTCGCTCTAGTTCCTTGATGCTGCCGTACGACTTGCCTTCTAGAGCCATCTGAAGATCTTTACTCTTGAGTTTCTTGATAAATCTCTGAATGTGACATTCTCGTTCGACAGCGGGCCTTTGGAACTTGATTTTGGCCTTGGTCGCAGCCGAATTTAGGCGATAGAAGATCTGCAAGGACGTTTCTCCACTTTTCATCTTGAACGTATAATAGCGCTCAGCATAGGAACCAGTCGTCCTACAATATTGTCTCTTGAACTTCCTCGATAGCGTATCCCAATCCTTGCGGTCGCCCTTTTCCAACTGCGTGTACCAGTCTCTGAGAGGGGCTGAAAGTCTGGCTCTGATTTGCCTGATCATGTCTTTATCTGTCCATAATCCTTGAGTGGCCATATCAGAAAAGCGTTCCCACCAACCAGTTCGATCAGCAAGAGCTGCATTCTCATTGAAGCATTCCAAGGTATTGTGACTGATGAATGGTCGATATGTAAATATCGTGGTACCATCTTTGGACTTCGACTTGACAGCTGCTTCTCGATCAGAATCGCCACTTGATTTACTGTCCGAGCTACTGGGTCCTGGATCAGGATCCGAGGCACTTGAACTAGAGCTCGGTTCACTACCCGGTCCAGACGAGTCTGAATTCCTGGATTTCTTCTTTCGATCCTTGGATCCAGACTTCTTAGATTTCCTGGATCCAGAACCACCAGACTTTGGGGACTTCTTGGATCTCTTGGAGGACTTCTGAGGTCTCGCCACTTCGGCCGGAGTTTCCGACTTTATCTTCTCTGAAGAGCGCGACTGGTCGGCGGACCGACTCTTAGCCTTCTCTTTTCGAGTGGCAGCTTGTTCCCGGTGCACTCCATCCATATAACCTTCATCCGGCGCATATTTCTTAGAAACGTAGATTAGATTCCTCCCGAAGCGCCGCCCTGGTATCTTTAGCGAGGCCTGAAGCTGAGCCGCAAAGATCTGGTCTCCACGAGCTTGGATCTTGGTTCAGGAACTGAGGTACTGAAACGGGCTTCGTCATAGGCTCAAACATCGAAGAGTTCCGGCTGTTTTGGACACCAGAAATTGGGGAAGGTTTCGAAACGGCTGGATCAGGTGGAGCCGAGTGAGAAGTACTTGAATGTTTCTTCTCCTGTAGCTCCTTGATTTTCCCGCCTGAAACTTCTGGATTTTCTTCGCCGATTCACGTTCAAGGTCTCGTTCAGCCTCCAGATCTTGGATCTGCTGTCGGGATTCAGCCCATCGAGTAGCAATTTCACGCTTAGCTTCTTCCAGAATTTGGGCTCTAAATGCTGTAGCATCGGCTTCATGCTTCTGCTTCAATTCATCCAGGGCAGTCATGTTCCGCTCGTTGACGCGATGTTCTGCCTCCAGCCTTGTGGCGAGGCGTGCTTCCACATCTTGAGCAAGATTCACAGCATCCTGGTTTAGACGTTGGTAACCCTCGTTCTTGACAGCTTCATCTTGGAATTGCATCTTAGCCTGCTTCAACTCTGCTTCAGCTTGAGCAGCTCGAGCCACATAAGTGTGAATCTCCTGGTCCAGACGCTGCTTATCTAGGATTCGCTACATCTCCATCTCGGAGCGCAACTTCTCTTCCTTAAGGGCTAGTTGTTGTTCCTGCATCCGGTCCAGGGCTTTTCGCTGTAGACGAATCTCCTCATGCTGGCGCTGGATAATATCAACAGCAACCTGCGCCGAGCCAGTCGAACCAACCACGGATATCCTTGATCCAGACATTCTTGACCCAGACTTCTGACTTTGACTCGAGCGACTAGAAGTGTGACGTCGGGACTTGGATGAATGTGTCGAGGAATACCTATCGCTAGGCGCGCCGCCACTTCCCATCATATCATCATTATTAGCGACGCTGACATTCAATCCTGGATTCTTGGTCTCGTCGACATGTCCTGATTCAGGAATTACATCTATCGACATATCTTGATCTGGGGTCTCCTGGATCAGGGTTTTTAACACAGATTGAGCTACCAAAATTCCGCCACCACCTTCAACAGGAGTTTGAACACCTTGAACCTGGGCCGCCATCACTATCGCCCCTGACTGCGCAAGCGGCATGGGCATTGCTGCACTACGCCCCATTGACAACATCGACGAAGACGAACTGCCATCAGATGTGCTAATCAGCGGGTCAGAATCCAGAGTAGAACCCCCAATCGAGGGCCCAACTAGACTTGGTGATAACGAGTTCGAGATTCTGTCTGAATCCAAGGATGGTAGCGAGTCGAGAGGTGTTTCAGGTCGTAGGCGTTTGGATTCAACGTTTTCAACCTCGCTTCCATCGATTCTTCGTGTCCTGATTCCGGTTACCCTCGATCTTAGAACAAACTCTCGTCCGAGCAATCGCAGATCCTCATCCGTCATCATTAGATCTCCATCTTGATCTTCTTCATGATACTCGATCTGGGGTCTCGATCTTGATCCGGGATTTCCATGAGCGTAGACACCTGAACCGCAACTCCTTGTGTAATATTCTGCCATTTGACTAGTTCTACGACCAGCAAGCGTTGCAGCTCCTCAGCCAATGGATAGATCTTGGATGCAGGAATCCTGGCTATCCGGGATTGATCCCATCCAGAGATCACATTAGTGATTTCAAACCCAACATTCCAGAACAACGTTTGAAGAACAGCAACAGCTTCACGCGGAGTGAAGTCTCTCAACTCCACTTGGCTGCGAACATCCCGGACAATTGGAACCGACTGACGAACTGGACCAAGCCAATAAATCCAGGCTTCATCAATATGACCTGGCGACATAACTTGTGCCAGATACGCACTGGTCTCCAGCGCGGCACGAACACAAGATTCAGCATTCACTACTGCCCCTTGACAGTCGTAGACAACTCTTCGAGCCGAGATTTGAGAGCCCGGCACCCTCAACCTGCGTTCAAGCTGGAGACGGACAAAGGCCGATATCTCATTCTGAACCGGGGTGGCCGCGTCAAGGTTCTGATTCAGAGAACCAGTGTCACCACGCACATCTAGAGTCCTACTCGAAGGTGATCCTCCAGACGTGGCTTCATGATGTGGTACCACAGCTGACGACATTGTAGGCACTGACCCAGAAATTGAGCGAGGGCTCAAGTCCTGACTCCCAAGATCTTGAGTTTCTTGAACCGGCGTTAGTGATCCAGGCTGAGCTGGATTCTTTGACCCAAAACCCTTGATTCAGGATTCTCGAATCTAAAATCCTTAACTTCAGACTTTCGGACCACCATCGCCGACTCACGATCCAGGATGTCCTCTTCCTCCGCGACGTCGTCTGCATTCAGATTCGAAACGTCACCACCGTCAACCTGCGTCACCCCTGATCCAACATCATCGGTCTTGGATTCAGCAACCTTGGACACAACTCGTTCCTCGATGCTAGATTCCTCAACCGGCTGGTCCTGAGCCGGGGATGGCTTCTTGTCTTGGGTCTTGCGACGCCTCCCGTCCTGAAGACCAAGTTCCTCAGGTGGCTTCCCTTGGAGACGCAGAGATCGCCTCACTGGCACCTCAGACTCCGTCACTTTGCGCGTGTTCTTCTTCTTTTCAGGCATAGCCCCAGTCGGAAGCAGCTTCAGCTCAATACACTCTTCAATAACAAACCAACACGGTGAAATCAATACCCGAGATCCGGGCACGCGCACCAGCTGAGACGAGGTGGTGAACCTTTTTCCGTCCAGGGTGTATAGCGGCCCTAATTCAGATACACCTGAACCTAACGACGCCCTGATCCAGGAAATCCTAGATCCAGGAGACAGGTTCAGGCTGATGTGTACCTAGTGCAATCCCTCTTGGTTCGATTAACCTCGGGGAACCGTCTACCAGTGTTGATTTGTCCAAGTGAGTGAGCTCTTGCTTCTCCAACCAGACACTAGGTCTGAATCCAGGAAAACTTCCTGAAAGTCCAGGATCAGACACTTGATATCCAGGATCAGGGTTCCACACGCTCCACACAGTAATAAACCAGCAATAAACCAAATACAGAGCTATTTACGTCACAATATGCAGGGTCCTTGTTATTTATAGCCGAGGACTAGGCTACAACGCCGGTATCAATCGGAGCTTCACGTTCAGGGTAACCGACAAACCCCAAACACTCACAACGCAACGCGCACCACCCTCCGATGAGGGAAATCCACTCGCAAATTCACCCTTAGGTCTTCGTCTCACGCAGCACTCTTCGTTCACGGCTCGAGGTGTCGAATGCCGATCCAGACACCTTCAAACTCCAGTATATGAAATGGACAAGCTCGCACCCGCCCAACTAGTGTATGAAATAGGCGGGGCTTACTCCTGGGACAGCGACGTCCTGGACCCCAACCTAACTTGACGTGACAACAGGTTGGAGCTCCACGTCGGCACTTAGCGGCTGCATGCGATCCACAACAGGATAACAGACTCTATACCACTTGTGGGGTACAAAGCAAATCGAACTCTGTTTAGTTTTAACACTAGCGTACTTCTCTCGTATTCTTTCTGTGGTGTGGACCACTTCATTTGACTTCACTGACTTACACTTGGTTTCACTATGGGGTGAATCTGGGTACACCCCTCATTGTGCAACGGCGACTCTTCGGCCAAGATATGGAAAGATCTTGGCCGACTCTTCACGATTGGCACTCTGATTCAGGGATTCAGGCCATTTTGACCTTGGATCCAGGCAATTCAGGAATGCATCAGCACGAAAACACTGTCAGGCACTGGAGCGCAGCTCTCGACTTGGAATCCAGGATAAATTTCCTGGATCAAGGAGTCTGGTCTTCTGGATCCTTGAATCGTGGGTCTTGAGGCCTTGATTCAGGAGTATTCACGTTTGGATGTGGGTAAATGTATACCACATCCAGGATTTCTTGATAGTTGATACGGGATATTCGGACTTGAATCCAGGATATCTGGATCTGGATTCTTGGATGCAGGGTTCCTTGATTCAGGATTCCTTGATCCAGGATTATTGAGCTTGATCCGGGATTATCTGGGCTTGTGGCACTTTCTGGTAGTTAAGTCAGGCGGGACGCTCTGTCTGATACGTTCAGAATAGGTGTTTTAGCGCTAAACGTGTAGGCAACCCGCTTAAGGACGAGGGGCGACCTGGACCGAGTGTTTTTCAACATCTCTGGATTGTGCACATCCAGGATTAACACTTCCAGATCTAAGGAGCATACCTAAACCAGAAAGCTCCACCAGCTCCTTCCCAGACCACCACTTAAATCTCCACACTTCGCAAGTCCTCCAGTCACCGAACTGTCAGTTTCAACCATGTGTAACGTGAACTTCATCCTAGTAGACTCCGTCATCATCAAAATGAAGCGAGCACATCGTGTCACGCAGCAGCGCTGACTTGCTGCTGGATGTGCTCCATAGGAGCATTCTCATACGTAGAGACCGCCTCGAGGCGCGCGTGAACTGCGTCCGAACCTTGGGACGCCAGGTGCGCCATGCCCTCAGGGCCTAGCAGGGACATTAGCTTTTAAGCGTGTCCTGCTAGCTTGGGGACAAGTGCGTGAACGCCGAATGCTCCATTTTCACAGAGATTCAGTCTACGACTCAGGAGTCGGATTGACTACAAGTGCTACCAGGTGCAGCGGGGCTGCTTAGGTATGCACGGCACAGAGGAAGACATAGGACTCCCCGAGTCTGAGTTCCAGGCTTCCAGCCTCAGGTTCTATACAAGAACCTAGTACAGTACCGTAAGTTAGGACTCACAGAATCAATGTCCCTTATACAAAGGCCAACACAATTAACTGCAAAATATGAACTGTATTGAATTCTTAAAGCGGCTAGCCTGTACCTGGTGTAAATGTGTGAGTCTAACTATAGCTATAGTTAACTCCAGTGAAAGGTGAATGAGTGGCTGTGAGGTCAATGGGTACCAGGTACCAGTCGGATGGCTATCCGGTTGAGGTTGGCCGTCGTGGTACACACGAAGCAACCTTCGTGTAACCCCGTTACAGACTGGCTGGGCGAGGTGACCGCTGGGTGACGAAGATTGTGTATGCCGCTAAATCCTGGCCCGTCGCGGTTAAAGTGGTGAATGTCTCAGACAAGAAGTTGTGGATTGACACCAGAACCCCGCTGGCCAGGATTGTTGAATACGGATTCTTCCCCAGGGCAGGACGCTTTGTCCGACCTGGAACACCTCGGTACCAGGAGTGGCAGCAGCTCATCTATGAGAACACAGTATTGAACCAGGATAGAGTGCGTGCCGACAAACTGTCTCAGGACCTCCAAAGACCTGACCTGAACCACCGTGTGTCGAACGCCCGAATTATGCGTGGCCGACCAAGATCCTGTTACCCAGAGTCCCTGGAGTGATCGAAGAATGAATTGCTATGGTCATTCCGCCACCCAAGAAGGTGCGATTCAATGTCGAACATACACTGACAGAAACTCAGGAACAAGTGATCCAGGGTGTAGATGTTTCAGATGCAGGAACAGAGACCAACCCGATTCTTGTCCGAGATGCCGAAGTGTGTGATGTCGGCGTGGGTACCATGGACTTGGATGAAGAGACAGGGGCGATGTTCGTAGACGCGCTAGATGAGATGGTTGACGATCCTGGACCAGGAGACAGTGTGAGGCCAGAAATGGAGGTGAACCAGGTTGATGAAGAAGGTATCTGTAGCGGGGCTACACAGGATAGTGTACCCGGGGTACACTAATACACCAAACCCACTAGTGTGTGTGGGACACACACTAGCGACCAACATTACGAGCCGTCAATGTAACTATCATTGACGGGCGCTCAGGCGCACAGCTATTGGTTGAAAGGGCCACATTTCAACCAATCATGTGCATGCATTTCATGCATGCGTGAGAGCCAACCATGCTCTCACCCTTGCAATTAGATATCGTCTTAAAAGGGGTTTAGCGTAAAGATAAGGCCAGCCGCCACGCGGCGGGCTGCCATTCAATTCAGTTTTCTATTTTGATCTAAAGTGTTAAGTATTTGCTTTAGAAATACGCGGGCTCGCGTATTTCTATCTTACATACAAACTTTAAGTCTACGCTTCCTCAATACACGCATACTGTGTATGCTAAGAAACAGAGCGTAGCTCTCGCCCTGTTTCAGTATCGATGAATGTTACCTGGATTTGCCGAATTCGGTTATCCCCAGTATTGGTGCAGGCATCACTCCAAGAGAACACCTGGACCATGTTGCGGAACCTTTGAGCTCTGCCAAAGGGTGAGTCAAGCCATCTCCTCCGATTACTCTGAAGATATTGGAGACTGACTATCATGGTTTCGTCATGAGTTTTGATGGAGCTGCCAAGACCTCGACACGTCAAGGAGTTGCGGTTGCATACTGTGGAAGATACCTGGATGGGAAGTTCTAAAGGCGAAAACGTATTTCCTTGAAGATGTGACCGTGTACGATGCTGAATATCACGGGATGTTCAAAGGGTTGCAGTTGGCCCTGGAACATGATGTCCAGGACTTGGTCGTGGTTGGGGATTCATGGATTGCCATTCAACAGGCCCAGGATTTCATTAATTGGAACCAACCCAATCTGCAACGTAGACTGGCTGAGGTCGAAGCGCTAAAGCCCAGGTTCAAGTCGCTCCGGCTGGTACATGTGAAGCGAGACTATAACCAGGCTGCGGATTATCTGGCGTCTAAAGCACTTGTTTTGGGTAAGTCATGGGAGGTTGAAGACGGTGACGAGAAGATCCACCTGAAACATGTGTCCAGGATCAGAGAAATTCTTATCAAACCCAAGTCCGAGGATGAAGAACGCAGTACGTCGAAGACGGTACAGTGGAAGAAGCGGCTTATATGGACACGAAAGACATTGCTGCTGTCACTCAAAGTCAGCCCAGAGACAGTAACGCTGAACCAAGACTGGTGACACCTGAAACATTGCGTGCAGATATCGTGCACTACGAACATGAGGATTGTCAGGGCGGTCATCACGCCATTACGCGGACGTATGAACGACTTCGTCGTAAAAATACTGGCCTGGACTGTACGCCGCTGTGGAAAATGTGTGTCAGGTTCCGAGCGATGCAGACTGGTAATGACCGCCCTGATGATTAGTCCCAAGGACAATGTACCAGGACGTGTGATCGTCGACCAGTGAACCGTGAACAGTGAGTGTGCGAAAAGAATTATTGATCATCCCAAGTTACGAATATGGAAAGTGAATTCGGGTGTTTTGGACACATTTCTGCTCAAGATGCCCGTCCCGGGCCCTTAAAAGCCCGGAGTGGAAGTACCAGGGTGACGAAAGTTATCCAGGTCGTAATCCACAAAGACATGACCTGAACCATGAAGCGACAATGGCGAACGTGGAACGTGAGAACCAGAAACAAGTGAATTTGAGATAGGTAGAGCGGTTACACATGGGACATCAGTTATGTGGACAGGGATGTCAAGTCGCGCTCCTTGAGCCACTTCGTGCTTGAGAGCAGGAAGTCCAGTGACGTTGTACCTTGACCCTGGTTTGCTGGGTCATCGTTGCCACCTGGAACATTTGCGCCATCATCCTTTCGAGATTATTACTAGGTTTATCGGGGTCCACCACGCGACCGTCATGTTCAGAGTCCGACTTACGACTGACGGGCGTCTTGACTTCAGAAGTGCTGCTGACGGCCGTCTTGACTTCAGAAGTGCTGACTGACGGGTCAGACTTCCGGTCACCTTGGACAGTCTTTCGTGTTTCACTAGTGTATCACCCGAGATGGCTTGCGAAGAAACGCCCGCGGGG
Source organism: Phytophthora constricta (assembly GCA_011947335.1). Lineage (NCBI taxonomy): Eukaryota > Oomycota > Peronosporomycetes > Peronosporales > Peronosporaceae > Phytophthora > Phytophthora constricta. The sequence continues at coordinate 33,914 of JAAVTI010000850.1, forward strand.
ATGTCGTCCATCATCGTGCGCTCTTGTTCAATTGGACCTGGACTGCACATGATTCTGGAGATTCAGATATGAGTGCGGCGAGGCAGCGGTGCAGCTGTAGTTCGTTTGGCCTGCTTGGAAATGTCGATTGGTCTTCGGAAAGTGCGGGTGATGGGACCCGCCGTGTGCGACAGGGCGCCAAAACAGAAGAGCCGTGGAAGCCGACCAGGAACATCGGTGTTCCGCTTGGTTTTGCTCGATCGTTGGCTGGTCCGCTGGTCACCAAACGTCTGAACACGATACAGTTAGCTCGAATGAAGACAAGTTCCTCTCTGACTGTATCGTGCTCAGAGGGGCGGTTGACACGAAGTGATTTGGGATTTCCCCTGTCCCACCTGGTCGGACATTCGTGGCTTGTGATTGGTCGAACCAGAAATTTAGTGGGTGTGTACCCATGAATCAGGCAAGAAATGAGAGTGACGGTTCGTGAGGAGTCGCTTTCCCTGAAGTATCAACTACCAGAGTATTGTTCAAGATACCAAAGTCAACTGTACCAAGTCGAATAACTCAAGGCAAACGTACCAGGTCGTATGTTCCAAGTCAACTGTACCAAGTCATATGTTCCACGTCAACTGTATCAGGTCGGATGTTCCAAGTCTACTGTACCAAGGACGTCAACTACCAGGAACATGGTCCCTGGGAAGGGTCGCCAGGAATCTTTTCATGATTTGCCTGAAGAGGCATGACATCCGAAGACACTCAAGGTCGCCGATCCCCGGCGAACACGAAATCCAAGGATACGCAAGGTTGCTGAGCCTCTGCGTTGGACCCCATACTGAAATCAAGTCAAAGGCAGCGAAGTGTTTGTGTACCCACCACCAGATAGCATAAGTTTATATTCAATCAGAGTCTGTTTTTCCCTCAAGCGCGCAAGTGGCCTGGATAAGTGTGTCTGACGTTAATAATACGCAGGACACCCGGGTTAATTGCAAGCATTAAGAGGCACGCCGGCTAAGGACTAGTCGTCGTTGGGGCTGCGTTCTCTCAAGTCCAAATTACGTGGGAACCCGGGGCGGTGTTCCTGGGGTGAGCCACGTATTTCATATCCTAGTTGGGTCACATTGGCAAGGCTGGTGTGCCATTTCATATTACAGGTTTTGGGCGACTGTCTGTAGTCGTTGCCCAGGATCATTGCGATCGACGGACTGCTGTGCGAAGGGACTGTACCAGGTTGTGACGCGAAAAGTTCCCCTGCTTCAAAGGGGTGGTGCGCGTATTAAATACGTCTGAGCGCCTAGGGACATTTGCCGAGCGCCCTAGGACCGAACGCTCAATTGCGCTTGGCACTTTCTGCCCATGTCTCTGGGCATTGAACAAACAATAAGAGACTTGCATATCGTTTTATTTGATTTTATATTTGGTTCGTGGTTATTAACCTTCCCTGACACAGGTAACCCAGGAAAGGGGTATCAGCACTAACCTCACTCGTATATTTCTCACCGAACTAACCTGGAACAGGTGGGTGGAAGCCGCGAAGGTAAACGAACCTCTAGGGGATTGACACAAGGAGCACACGCCACCCTGGAACAACTGTTCCAGGGGTACTTCTGAGAGTCAGCGTTTTGCCAGGCCAGGCATCGTCCCGCGACTTTGGGTCAGAAGGACACCTGCACTATACAACCTAGGGCGATCAAGGTTTCACCGCCTCGCCTCATAAATATGCTGAGGTAGTCTGAAATCCATGTAACCATACAGCGAAATGAGCATGTAAATCACCAGCTAGTAGAGTTTCTGCGGCCGCCCCAAACGCACCCACCACTCCAAAGACCTCCCCCGCCCCGCTTCGGAGCATTCAAGCTTTGATTCCATCCAATATGCTCTCTATGCGTCGTCGCTAGTATGCTGTCCATTCCAATGTTCGCCATGACTACGTCAACCACCGCCGCCAGACTGTCATCTCCATGGCTAGCACACTCCGTACGTGCCGGAGGAGACGTACTGATGCACCGCGCGCTTGACCTTGTCAGCGTTGTGCTCTGTCTGCATCGTCGCTAATCCACCATCAGCCCTAACGTTCATCACTATGACGGCGTCAATCACCACCCACTCGTCTGGCTCTAGTGGGAACAAGGTCAGTACGCAGTGGAGGACCGGACTATGGTGCAAAGTGGTGCTTTACCTTTGTTCAGTATCACCACCCACTGGCTTGGTTCTCTTGCTTCTGCTGCTCCTGCTGCCCCTGCTGCTCCTGCCCTTGCTGCTACTCGAGCTACTGCTGCTCACCAGAACACTTGTCCGGTGTTGTTGCTGCGTGCGCGCAAAGTGTGCCTGGTGGGTCATGGCGCGCGGCGAGCAAGCCTGTGTCTGCCTTAGAAAGGGAAATCCATGGAGATCGAGGTTACGGAGATCGAGGGTGTAAGTAATAATAAAAAGTGCAATTGGATAACCAAATGGTCAGAGTCCACGAATGATGTAAGGATGCTGTTGTTTCTGTCATTCTCGGAATGGCGGCAACGACGGAGAAGACCAAGCGTACGAAGAAGAACAGCAGCATTGCTGATCGGCGATGCAGTGCCTGCAAAAAGTATTTGCCACACCGTACACTAAAAACCGCCATATAAAAACGAATTTTGGTTGCGGCAAATCTCCTATCAAGAAGAAGGACGCTGAAAGGAAGGAGCGGAGAAAGAGTCAAAACATGGCATACTACCTACAGCACAAGTGAGGTATTTCGCTAACTCGACACCTACTGAGAAAAGTCCTGGACACACTCCTAGCCAAGGTTCCGGAATCCAAGGCACCAGGCTACGCGCGAAACCACTTTAGAAGCTCACCAAATGTAATAGTCTAGTTTGGAAATGGTTCGATTTGTAGAAATGGTCTCTGTTTTAAATGACCTATTTTGGATGGCGCCCTTTTCCACACCTCGATCTTCGTAACCTCGATCTCCATAGATTTCCCCCTTAGAAACTTTAGAAATGGCGACCCACTGAGATGGGCTACAAACCCTAGGGTAAACCCTAACCCGGCCATTTCAGCCAATCCGGACGGCGTTTCTACTGGTTATTTCTATAGGCCGCTATGGCCACCCTTTGCCACAGTCTTCCACAATCTGCCACAGTCAGCATCCAATATTTAGTGTTTTTCTGGAATCGAGGCCTGTGATTGGCTGCTTTTGGTGTCCATCTCGCCCGAGCACAAGTATCCACTAGCGACCCTTCACAGAGCAAAGTTGGTACCGCGCCGTTTCGCACAAGTTGAATTTGGGTAGGGTTTGGAGGCGCCTGTTGATACTACGCGTTGTGTAACGTTTTACTTAACCGACACAAATTGGGTGCAGTACCGTGGTTCTCAGCTCAACTCAACGAAGTTAAGCCGTATTATTAATAACGGTTGGTTCATTATACAAGGGGCAGATGTAGAAATTTCCAAACAGTCTACGATTGCGAAGGTGTCCCGTAGCGGAGCGCGCCCATAGTGAAATCAAGTGTGAAGCGGGCTAGGGCGAGTTTTAAGCACATTTTGAACACTAAAAGTCGTTTAGAAACCCAAAAAGTCACCACGTTTTGGCCAAAGTCGTCTAGCTCTCAGCTTTAGCTGAGAGAATTGATGCTGAAGCAGGATTAGCTGAGAGAACTGTAGCGCGCTCGAGCTTCTCTTCGCACGCGGGGATCTCTCAGCTGCAAAGAGATGAGCGCCCGATGGGCGCTCATCTCACAAAACTGGAGACCACATTGACTACACACACAATATACACACATATTTAGTATATAAATGAAAAATGATCACAACCTCCGCATTGACCGCATGGGTGTCTGTTCAGGAGTCACCATCACTGCAGATTTTTTCGGGAAGCAACCGCCAGTGAACGTTGATGACTTGGCTGCACCTCGATACTTACACAGCGACTGGGCTCTTCGTCGAGAGTTGATTGTGGCTGTGTTAATGCTGGTGGTCGCGGGCTAATGGTACCGTGAAGTACGTCATGGACATTCTTTAGCGAATGCACGCGCTCGAACCGATAGCACGACCTTCTTGATACTGTGCAGTTCTTGGATGGTCATACCGGTTCCGCCACAACGCAGCCGAAATTGTTTTTTGGATCCTTGGCGAGTCACTCAGACTTACTAGATAGCGGACTTCGTCAAAATCTTGATAGGCCGCGTAGTCAACCAGCTGCAGACTCCAGCACCATGGACGCTCATCAACAGACAAAACCCACATCTCCAACGTTATTTCATCTGATTGAAGAACAGGTGTAATTTTTACAAGCGACCTAACTGCATCGATGTCCCGAAAGACAACGTGCGCTCCCACCAAATCCATAGAACGTCGAGATGGCTGCCCCACTTGGCAAAGTCAACTCTCCGACAGGACGAAAATTTAAATGTGATGCCACCAATGCTTGCTAGTCTACTTGAAGAGCAGATGCCTCTGAGCGACGCGAAGTGGTTGGTATGCTGCGGTCGCGTCACACGTATCCATCGAACAATGCATTTGCTTAGCTTCCCACATTTCACCGGCAGCATTGCCTTCAACATCAAGGATGAGACGACTCGTTGACGTATCTGCTTGGCCAGAGGTCGCTTCGCCGTGTCTGCGTGGCCGACGTGCGTGCTGTATTGCTCCACCGTCACACGTATCCATCGAACAAAATAAAATCCATTAGCTTAGCTCTCCAGACATCAGTTGTTTTAATGCCGAGTGCAACGTACTGTTGACGTATCAGTTTGGCAGGCATGCGCATCATCGTGTCTTCTAAACGGTCATCAAGCTTGTCCTGCTGAGGCAACGCAAAATAGACCCCACCGACCAACACAAAGCACTAGCACTCTACGCGCACCAATAGTATCACCACAGTAAGGCGCGCACCTTCGACGTGTCCGCTTTGCTAGCGGGTGCGCTGTTCTGTCTGCTGTGCCACCACCGCGAAGTACTTGGGATGCTACGGTCGCACCACACGCATCCATCGAACAATTGACTCGCTTAGCTCCCACATTATTTCACTGCACATCGCCTTCGACATCAACGACGAATCGTACCGTTGACGTATCTGCTTGGTCAGCGTGCGTATATCACCGTTTCTGCTGGGCGATGAGCTTGCTGTGTCTGTGGGCGAGCCGGCGCGTCACATGTATCCATCGAAGATACTTGAGTTCCTTACAGTACCGGTCAGTGTCCGCAGCAGCAACGACGACACGTTACCAGTGATATATCGGCTGAGAATAAGGACTACTAAATAAAATGTTCAGTGTGCTTTTTCAGACAATCGTTTTTCTGCTGTTTTTTGGGGGACTTGTGTGCTAATTGTGTGCTAATCAAAAGATTATGTACTAATCAAACGATGCCACTCAATAAGATTGCGCAATCGACGTCACGCGCAGGACCTAACGCGAAGCTTTCAACGCGTTTAGGCTGCGATTGCCTGTCGTGCTTTCTTCGCAGGAGACTGGAGAGACGTTGCCTTATCAGTCTTATGAGTGTTGCGCTTTGGTGGCGTCTTCGAGGTTACCGTTACATGATCCAGTGCTTCGTCAGTCGAACGCAGCCCGTTGTTGACTCGGGATGGAACGGGTTCTTCGGTAGGTGGATGCGGCGAAAAGCCAGCGCTGGACGCTACAAGTTCATTGTCTTCAGGATGGCGACGCGATCGGGGCTCGTCATTACATATCCCAACTGCTGTCACTGGATCTGACACGAATTTGCACACTCCCCACGGGGCTTTCATAAAGCAACCGCAGTGAATGAACTTTGTCGAACCGGTACGAAAACCCTTCGCGGTATGTTATTTCATTCAGCTGCAGATTGCGGTGCTTCCATAGCGACAGCTGGAACACGAACTTTGAACGGCGAGACAAATCCAAAGCCTTGCACTCTTGCACAAACGCTTCGAACTGCGGGTCCAGTGCTCGATCAATCATCTCAAGTCTCCAGCACTTCTCTCTCTCTTCGATCGTCAATACACACATCTCCAGAGAAATGTTCTCATTCGCAGCGGGCTTGGTGTCGACGATGAACGAACGCACGCCATCTACATCTTGGAAGGGAGGACGAGCTTCCTCTACCTCTTGCGCCTCCCGTTCAGCACGAAGCTACTCCAGAGTTGTTGGCATCCGGCAAATTGATAAATGAAGACAGCCACGGCTGAGGTGTGGTGCGAGTGGGTGGCAAGCGCTGCAGCAACTCCAATCACCCCAATTTTTCTGTTCTGGCTGGTGGCGATGCGCACTGTCGTTCCGGGATACCGTTTGGCACTCAACACGCCTGTGTCATTCAAAGGATAGTCGCGAGATCGAACTGACGTGCATGCCTTCGACGAATGCAATAATGAATACAATCGTGATTTGTTCATCTCAACCGCCTCCTTTTTCTTCTACTTGCTAACCTTGTCGTCCTTCCAATGGCCACGTGGATGTGCAGCGCAAGACAAAGCCCATGACGACGCAACGTCGAATCTATCGACCCTCGTCTCCATGAAAGAAGGCATTTAACGGCGCCGTCGAGCAAGACTTCACTGCTGTATATTGACCATCCACCTGGAATTATAAAATAGCACCTCATACGACGGTGCTCGTAGCTTTGTCATTATTCAATGTGCACCGTGGCAGTCAAGACGCCGACGAATCGACCAAGTCCATGTCTCATTTCCGAGGTACCGATACCACAAGATTAACCGCGGAGGCAGCGGCACATCCATCCGTGCCTTCGGCAGCGCAGCGAGAATGGTGTCGGGTTTTCCAAGCTCAACCCCGTCATCAAAAAAGCGCCAAGTCGAACGCATGGCATCGACAAGCGCACCCGATGTCTCAAGCGCCTTCTCGGACACCCTACCACCTCGAATTGGAAGAGACTACGACGTTGTGGAACCACTGTCATGGCCCAACGGCGTCCTTCTAATCGAATGCAACGTGTTCTCCGTCGCTCGTCAGTATTCAGTCTCTGGCAATCGTGCAACAAGTGACGAGCTGTGTTATTGCGATTGTCGATGTGTGGCTGATGGTGGATCCACTTTGACCAGTGGATGTGTGAACGTGGCGACGTGCACTGTGCGTCGACAGCAATTGCTCGGGTGGCGACTCATGCGGCAACCGATTCGTTCAACCTTATCACCTAGATTTAATCCAAACGTCCGTCGGACTTGGAGTTGTCTGCAACGCATTCATTCCTAAAGGCGCCTTCATCATCGAATATGTCGCGAGGTGTTACTTGCCGACGATGTCGATCAACGGGGGATAAGCGCTACCAGGTTCAACTACGCTCGAAATCGCGCTGAAATGGCGGTCTGGGGTTGTACATCGATGCGAAAGCATGCGGTAACAACAGTCGCTTTATCAATCTGCTGCGAGCCCAACTGCCTTATGCTTGAATGCATCTGGACGAACACGTCTCTTCTGGGAGTTTTCGCCATGGAGGATATCCCACCGCTGCGGGAGCTCACATTCCGCTATCGGCCGCTCAACCTCTCGTTGTTCAGGTGTCAATGTGGTCGCTCGAAGTGCGTCGAAAAACCGTAGCTGGGCATCGACTGTGTGCATGATCTTCACCGACCCCCAATGTGCATTTTAGTTTAATGAGTAATGAGCTTGCCGTTATTTCATACTCTATGTCGTCGTATGCCTCGGCTTGATCGCCTCGATTGGCTTCCATTCGAACTCCAGATACCATTATTTTCAACGAGCAAAACATCCGCCGTGATGCCAGAGTAAAGTAGTATCAGCAGCTGCAGCATTCTTCAATGAAGAAGACGAAAACGATGACGACGCTTTAGGGAATACGACTGCACTGGCACATTGTTTCTTCATGAGATTGTTATATGAACAGCATTTCGACAGCACAACTCGCAAAAATAATATAGATGCAATACTTGACGTCCACGGACATGCTACTACTAGTGTTAGTATATCGCTCTTCCATCGACTGGGCGTCAATGCCCAGTAATGCACAAGCTCCGAGCGGTGAGATCTTGTACATGGCACTTCTAGCGTACAAACTTGCGTTCGCGACACAAATTTCTTGAAGCGTCGCCGAGAAAGGCTTCATTTTCGGAGTTGCGTTGTTTGAGGTAATCCGAGGCATGGTTACTGAAATGGTCTTACACTAATGCGTGGAACACATATTTTTGTGATGTTGCCGCTGCTACCAGATCAAGCAAGGAATGTCGTTGTACTGCACATGCTGATTGGTTTTATGGAGTACTGGCAGTCGGGTTAGCCGTCGTCTAGGATCAGACAATGTGAGTGAATGTTGGCAACTCGTTTTTCTTCTTGCTCGTGATAGTAACATTGCTATGGATGTTGTCTAGATTTCCATTCTTCAAGGGCTGCTACTTCTTGCTGTGACGCTTGCGGTGGTATCATGACAAGTCGAATGAGACGCTGCATTTCATTCACAAATTCTTCTGTTGGTTAGTATTTTTTGTGGTACTGACGGGAAATCGGTTCCGTCAACGTGACTCCAGCCAGGCTCACTGATCTCGACTGTGCTACATAAAATGTTTGACGTGGAACTGCTTTGCGTCGTCGATCCAATGGGGTTACAAAATTCCGTCGTGGCGCGTCTGCCCCTGTAGCTTTTCGATGGTACAAGAAAAAGCTGGAACTAACTGGTCAACCGTGACCGATGATTGCGATAATTTCGGCATGTTTCCAAGTCGCAGTTGCGCGTGGAGTTGTGGCAATCCGATAACGCCCTCCGGGGACCCAGTGACAAGCGTGCTGTTGTAGCCATGCATTTTTATAAGCAACAGCTCCGGTGGCCGCACCAGCTTGTCGGTGACGACGTTTGACACCTCATATCTTGTCACTTGAATCTCTTAGCGTACAAATCAATAAAAGCAAAGCGAGGAATTCATTTTCGGTTAATCAGCAACATCATCGCTACTCACTATCCTCTGCCTCACGCTTCTCATGGGCTCCTCTCTGTGCTGCTCTGTGACCCACCATTTGACGAATAGTCCGACGAACGGGAGCTGTCGGCTTCCTCGTGTCCGCTGCCTTCTCCACCACTAACTTCGGATTCTTCTTGGCTTTCTGTTTCACTGCTCGAGTCTTTAAGGTGAGTGGGGCTGCTTGCGAATCCTCCATGACGGTTACCTTGGCCACAACCACTTCCTGCATCACCTGCCCTGGAATCGAGACGGCTCATTGTCAGCGATCCATCGCTACCAACGGCCACCGCTCCGGTGCTCGACGGTGGTCCTAGATCCAGAATTTTTGGCCGCTTCAATAGCGTCGCTGGTGGACTCTTTTCTCTGGATTTTGAATGGGCGCGCGCCATTGCTGCTGGCGTCGACTGCTTCGACTGGTGCTGCTCATCCTGGACACGCCGCCGGTGGTGTTGCCTACGCTGCCGCCTGCTTTCTGCGAGAGCTTCAGCAAGATCGGCACACAACTCATCGTCGGCTCGATCGGTTGTAGCAGTGGCGCGGTCGTAGTCCTCCTGGCGCATCGCCAAACTTGTCACCGCGCTGTCAACCTCTGGGCTTCCTGCTCGGTGGTACTGATGTGCTTGCTGGAGCGCTCTCGTCGCAGCCACCAGCGCAGCGGATGCTGCGTTCTCGGCGTCAAGTGCATGTTGCTGACGGTCTCGGTGTGTTGAGATGGCAAAAATATAGTAAGTACAATCGTTAAAGATGAAGCCTCTAAGCGTTAGAAGTAGGGAGATTTCCTAGCAAAGCGTCCATACATGGTATCAAACAGGTATACATTCACTGACCGGCTCTGAATGCACGCCCCACACCACCTTTAATTCAACACGCTAGAAAATAACCCGAAAACTCGAGGAACTTGTTGCTGCGGTTAACGGCACGAAGGTTCGTCTTAGCATCGGTACTTCAGAGACGAAGTCCGACACAATTTATTTCTCTTAACGAACTGTGTCGTACCCCCGGTCGAGCCCACCCGGGCTGATAATAGTATTATCTGCATACGGATAAAGCATTAGTGATAAATTGGAACGGGTGACGGTAGCAATTGCTTCAACATTGAAGACATTTAACTTAAAACACGACCTGCAATGGTTCCAGTAGTGTACCTGTACATCGCGAACCAGCAACGATATTTCGAATTCACTATCGGTCCCCGATTGTGGTGGTCGGCATATTTCGAAGTCATTGAATTGAGCATTAATCAAGATGTTTTGTCTGTCCGCAAGATATTGAATCGCCTCATTGATAATGTCCCTATCTTTGAATGTTGCACCTTAAGAGCCACAACACGCGGTCTTAGGCGCGTTGGAGAACGCCGTGTAGTTGGAGATGTCGCTCGGGTATGCGAAGGCGCTCTGCGTTGTATTTCGCTGTAGGTCGATCCCGTTCAGGTTCTATGCGCAGCAACGGCGTGAGGCGCGGTGCCCTCCACCACGATAGGCTGTCGTACATACAGTACGCCAGCGTCTCGGGCGTCGTGTGGTTGGCGCCGCCGATACTTTCGATGCAGGACACGTCATTCTCCAGCACGTATCAATGCTAAGCCGTCGCCCTCAATTCCGCGTCGTCGCCCTTGATTAGCTTAGTGTCCGCCTACATCATATTGTTGCACGACGTACTCCGTCATACTGTAACCATGAGGACCATCACGATCCGTACGTGATGGAGGAGACGTACAACGTCGGTGGTGGTGTCCGAGATGGATGCCCGTGCTCAGCCTTGCCTGTGGCTTTAACGGCAAGTGCGATACGTCCGCGGTAACAGTGGTGTCAGTCATCCACCACGAGCGCGACCTTGCCGACGCACTTCTGTAGAACGCCGTGTAGTCGAAGATGTTGTGGAGCGGATCCACGGAAATTGCTATCTGCGATCCGGCTCGACACACGGCGCCCAGACACCGACTAACGGAGGGGTACTCCGATAACCGTGGGGGTTGCTGAAGAGGCTCACCTTGTGTACCCGTCGGCGGGCTGGCTTGCTCTCTTGTTGACTCGACAATGCGTAGTCTGTGAGATTCTTGAACGTCCTTGGCGAGGACTTGGGAGATGGATCATGCGTGGGTAGACTTCACACAGGCTCCGTGGTAGGTAGATCTTGGCCTCGCAGTACTTGAGTCGCCGTAGATCTTATAGATCCGAGTGTAATACACTGGATCCAGGGGTGCCCTGATGGCGGGGTGTTCCTTGTTCCTTTCCGTTGCTTGCCGCTTCCAATAGCGGGATCTTGAGGGGTTTGAGGGACCGAAGGTCAGCTCTGGCCAAGCTATCCAGGCGGTGACACGTGCGCAATGGGGTATATTACTTGATTAAAGTATGAGGCCAATACGATCCCCTATACTAATAACCACTTGCGTACTTCCAAGCAAATTCGACTCTATTTTAAGTAGCCTATCGACCGTCCTGAACCCTATCGTCTGCATCCACCAGGCGCCCGCTGTACCACTGGCACTAAACTCTGGTTGCGCATTCATGTCCGTTCTTCAAGCCTCTTCGTGGATGCTTCACTAAACTGTCTGGATCCGGTGGATACGGATCCGCTAAGTTCGAGTGCGAACCTAAGCCAGACTGACTGGATCTGTCGTCTGATCGACACTGCCGTGTCATCTCTCGACCTGATCCACGTCACCCGTCATTCTCTCGTTTAGTGACCACGGACGGATCCATTCCCATCTATCCGCCAATTTCCAGATCTGCAATACCACAAAGATGTTGTTGGTCGAATACAAAGCCGATCTGTGTTGTATCGCGCTGTGGGTCGATCCCGTTCAGGTTCTATGACGTAGCTCCTGCAGGTACCACGCAGCAACGACATGTAGCGCGGTGCCCCCCACCACAGTCTATCCTACATGCAGTACCCCAGCGTCTCGGGCGTCGTGTGGTTGGCACTGCCGATACTTTCGAAACAGGACACGTCATTGTCCAGCACGTATCAACGCTAAGCCTTCGCCCTCAATTCTGCGTCGTCGCCATTGACTAGTTTGGTGTCCACCTACATCATATTGTTGCACGACGTACTCCGTCATACTGGCACCATCACGACCATCACGATCCGTTTGTGATGGAGGAGACGTACACCGTCGGCGGTGGTGCCCGAGATGGATGCCCTTGCTCAGCCTTGTCTTTGTCTTTGTCGGCAAGTGGGATGCCTCTTTGGCCGCCTTCTTGGCCGTCGGCATCGCCAGCTCGCCCTCGAGCGTGTAGCTGTCCGCGGCGCACGTCGTGACTAGCCCGCGTGGCGTCCAGCGAGCCTAACCGTAGATAGCTGCGTGCACGCAAAGCACGCCCGGTGCCCATGGTGCGCGTCGTGCAAGCATTTATGGGTGTGTGACCTTCACCACGCTTTAAAATTGCGAACCTTCGACCGCCCGCTAGAAACCCTAGGGAAAAACCCTAATCCGGCACTTCAGCCAATCAGGATGTCGTTTCTACTCGCTATTTACCTATAGGCTACTAGGGGCCCCAATTGACCACAGTCTGCCACAGTCTGCATCCCATACTTAGTCTTGTTTGCGAGTCGAGGCCTGTGATTGGCCCCAGTGTCAACTTTTGTTGTCCATCTCGCTCGCGCACAAGTATCCACAAGCGGGGCAAGTGGTCAGCACGGGTCGTACCGCGTCGGTTCGCAGAAGTATCCTTTGGTAGGGTTTGGAGGCGCTAACTGATAGGTACTGCACCCCATTTGTGTCGTTAGGTAAAACGGCCCAAACGGCGTTGTTTGGGCCGTTTTACCTAACGACACAAATGGGGTGCAGTACCGTGGTTCTCGGCTCAACTCAACGAAGTTAAGCCGTAACGGTTGGTCGAACTAAGCAAGGGGTGATTTAGACATTTGGGGCGAAGTCCACGTTTGCGGGCGCGTCCCGTGGCGGAGCGAGACTTTAGGCCCTGGTTCGTCCGTCTGGGGCTGCTGGGGATAAAATAGCACGCTTCTATTGGCCAGAGAGTTATCCCCAGGAGCGCATAAAAACGTTCTATTATTACCACCCCTTGGTGGGTGGGAATACTTATCCCCAGGCTCAATCAAGTTGTGAAAGGGCAAAAAGAATGGACAGCGTCGAGGACATCAACACGCGGTCGTGATCGTCTTGGAGAGTGTTTCAGTCGCTGCTGCTGCGGTTGCATCCTCATCAGCTAGAGCGAGCGCTGAGTTTGAAAGGACAGTCACGGAGCTTAATTTCGAAAAGCTACTTACTTCTGAGCGCTGCGACGGCTGGTTTCGTGATCACCTTCGGTGTTCGCAAGTAAATTTCATGCAGATGTGTGCGTTATTCCGCCCTTTTGCAAGCTATGGTCTTTTAAACGGCTATGAGCACTCCTTCGAGAAGAAAATGGCGCTCTTACTACTCTATCTGGCCTCGTCAGGTACCACAAGGAGGCAGGTATGGCTTTAGGAATATCAAAGCCGTGTGCAGTGATAACGATTAACGCCCTTCTCCAAGTTGTCTGCAAGCAAGCCAGCCAGTTCATTAAGTTACCGTCGACTCTAACTGAATGGGACACTATCATGAATGGTTTTGCGTCGGTTAAAGGATTTCAGCATGTTTGTGGGGCTATCGATGGATCTCTTTTGAGATTCCACGACCCGCAGAGTACGAAGGATGGTACTGTAAGGATGGATACTCAGCAATAAATATGCAAGCACTCTGTGACTTTCAACGCTTCTTAGACTATGACATGAGGCCTGGTTCCTACAGCGACAAAAAAACCTGGAAAGTATCAGATCTTGGTATGTCTGTGAAACCCATCTTGCCGATTGGGTGTCATTTCATTGCTGATGCTGGATACACTCTTACGTCTGAAGTACTGACTCCATATATTCCGCGAGAAGAAGGAGGACAACTCCAAAACTCCAGCTGCACTATAACTACATCCATGGTGCAACTAGAATGGCTATCGAGTGCGCGTTTGGTATGCTAAAGCAGCGCTTCCGAGTGATTCGAAGGCAGTTTGATCAAAAGTCTGTAACGAATTGTACTAGATGCATCTTGGCGTCGATGATACTTCACAATATTTTAATTGATTTGAATGATGACACAGTGGATCGCAACACAAGAGAAGAACAAGAAGATGTTCAGCATGAAAGTGTAATAACAGCAAACACAAGAGATATCAGTAGAGCAAAACGCGACGAGATTGCGGCGCTTTACTATGGAGTACGGAGCATTAATTCCCACGACTTAGCACCTGAACAAGCTCGGTAATGGCATCTGTTTGCCTTTTCAGTGCGGCTTCTTGCCGATCCAAAGCAGCCAGAATCTCCTCGCTTGCAGATGGGTGAGAATCTATCAACTTTAACTTGATCGCATCACCTACACACTTCACGCCTTCCGCAAGTGACTTGAGCCCTACAAAGATACCAATTGACAGAACAGTAAAAATATTAGATGCTGATACACCACAGCAATAGGCCACATAAGTATTTAATACCTGACTCGATTGATTCCCCTGTAGTTTTTTTGCGTTTACGGGATCGCGTGCTGCTGGCGACCTCTTCACCAGATCTCACCTCCTCTTCCTCCTCCGAGTGATTCGTCCCTGGGTCCTGGGTCACAGAGAGTCGTATTCTGCATACCTTCATGCGGTGCCCAATGCTCCAGCATTAAATCTATGCATGGCGGATCTTGAGCTCTTGGCATATTGCCGGTCTCCGTGCGCCCTTCGCGATATGACGCCCACTTGCGACGCAGCCATTTAATCTAATGCAAGGTACATTACTATTATTAATCCAATATTACGTAGTCCTAAAGCGTGCAAGTATTATTTACCTTCTCTACACTGCTGGACTGTGTACGCTTTGCCTTGGCTCTTGCTCAGAATATTTGCAACGAGAATCCATGCTGCACCAATCTCGACAGAGTTTCTAGCCTTGTGAAAGTTTGGTTTTGCTGTTACATATCTGTTGCACCATAGATCGTTATAACTTTACGCTTATTCAGTCGCATATTCAAAAGGCTCACCGGATTGTAAACAGCTCTTGCATTGCTGCATCTGTCCAAAGAGGAGGTGCGTTTTCGCTGGGCGGCCACGCTTGGGGGCTGTTGCCGGAGCCTGTGGAGGCGGTGACTGGAAAGTGGGTCGCGCAGTCCACACGCTCATGATCCGGTTAGACTGCTCCGGAGCAAACGCCACGGATGGTTGATAGGGATTCTTGGGTCTTGCATCGACAGCGCTCTGTTGGAATGGTAACGCTGGGTTAAAGGAATCGCATGCTCCTCTGATGAGGACATAGTGAAACAGGGCGAGAGCTACGCTTTGTTTCTTAGCATACACAGTATGCGTGTATTGAGGAAGCGTAGACTTAAAGTTTGTATGTCAGATAGAAATACGCGAGCCCGCGTATTTCTAAAGCAAATACTTAACACTTTAGATCAAAATAGAAAACTGAATTGAATGGCAGCCCGCCGCGTGGCGGGCTGGCCTTATCTTTACGCTAAACCCCTTTAAGACGATATCTAATTGCAAGGGTGAGAGCATGGTTGGCTCTCACGCATGCATGAAATGCATGCACATGATTGGTTGAAATGTGGCCCTTTCAACCAATAGCTGTGCGCCTGAGCGCCCGTCAATGATAGTTACATTGACGGCTGGTAATGTTGGTCGCTAGTGTGTGTCCACACACACTAGTGGGTTTGTGTATTAGTGTACCCCGGGTACACTATCCTGTGTAGCCCCGCTACACCACCCCCTCTCAAAGTGCGAGTATCGCATTCGGGAGGTAACGGTGACCACGATCTCTTCTGTGGTCACTTTCCGTCTTCTTCGTTTAACGGAGAAGACACTTGCGCTCATTTCGCAATGAGCGCGTCAAGTCCCGAGCCCTTCGGGAGCCCCAAGGCTCCCGAAAGTCCCAAGACCTCCGCACCAGGTGGGGATTCCCCATCGGGTGGCTAGACACTCAGTGCGTGAATATCACGCACTACAATTGGAGAGAGAGCGCTCTCGTGAGCGCGAGAGCGCTAAGCAAGTCGGCGCTATCGTCGCCAAGGCAACCCGTCCCTTCGGGGCGGGTGAATCGACTGTCGCGAGGCTGCGCGCACCACGTCCCCTGGACGTGATGGTGATGAGGAAGACCCTGGTCTCATTGTCGATTACGACAGTGATTCTTTGGCGGACGAAGAGGAGCACTCTTCGCCCGTGAGGGACAAGCCTGCTGTGAGCAAGCCTCTTCGCGAGAGTCCGTCGCCGGGCTCTCGTCGTCAACGTGAGGACTCGCCATAAGATGGCGAGGTCGTGCACGCTAAGCGTGCACGGTCTGAGAGCAGTGGACCCGCGGAAACTCTATCCGCGGGTGTTTCTCCTTCCGCCCAGGCATCCTTGCCTGTTGGGCGCAGAGCGGCTCAGTCTCAGGCAGCTGAGCCGTGGAAGTTATCATCGGAGCTCATTCATCGCCTCCGACGGTCCGACGAAGGCGGCCAGGGCACACCTTGTGCTCTCTTCCAAGTCGATACCATCAAAGATGATGATATCGTAGAGGAGCTCGGGTTCGCGGCCGGCTCCGATCAGCGACACAACTACTATGCGACGCTGTAGCTTGCTCTTCGCTATTTCAAGGGCGTGCGCCATAGCGCTAAGAGCAAGGTCTCTGAGACAGTCGCACTGACTCAGGGCTGGAACCAGTTCGTTATGAACTGGAACAGTAATGCTGCTGCTTTCCGAAAGCGTCTTGAAAGCATGCGTGAGCGCTATTATAAACATAATAGCGCTGGCAAGGCTACCCGCTTGCACGAACTCAGTGCAAGCGCTGGTATACCTTGTGCCGTTCCCCGTGGAGAACGGTGTCCAGTCTGTCCACCCAACGCGGACAGACTGCGTGAGAACGAAGTCGATGGGTACTCGACGATACGAGTACCCTGTGAAGTCCGAGACTGGCGCTTTACTGTCTTCCCGGACGCCGGGAAGAGAGCACCCCGCCTGATCCCGTTACGCGTCTACCTGTCCCCGGGGGCGTGGGGTGGTATACTGTCCAGCCGAGACCTAGTCTCGGCTCGGGCGGAGGTGGTGGCGGTCTTCGTACGCCATCACCATTTCCGGAATATCCCTCACGAGCATATTCCGCGGTTCCCACGAGTCGTGTTGGGGAGGGTATCCTCTCCGACGACATCGAAAACGACGCTGATCTTGGTCAGTGCGTGGCTCCTGGTGAGCTACAATTCGCTCGACAATCCAGCGAATTGAGCCGTCGGCAGCCCGCAAAGGTGCCGGCGGAGGGGAAAACTCGTCGCTTTGATCAGCCGCTTGAGGCTGATCAGACCTTCCAGCAAC
Organism: Phytophthora constricta; assembly: GCA_011947335.1. NCBI lineage: Eukaryota > Oomycota > Peronosporomycetes > Peronosporales > Peronosporaceae > Phytophthora > Phytophthora constricta. The sequence continues at coordinate 51,080 of JAAVTI010000850.1, forward strand.
TGGCGGCTGACTATGCTGCCTTCCGCCGTGAGGCTTGGAAGACGATCGCTGAGCAAAGTCAGCTGATCTCGAACCTCTCGTCGCGAGTGTCCGCTTCTCGCGAGACAGCGGGTGACGCGCTGTCTCGAGTCGAGGACGTCGAGAGGAAGTTTGCGAAGCTCGTTGAGAGCGTTCGCATGCGTCGCTCGCGCTCTGCGCGCGAGCGCGACGAAGGTGACGAGTCGTAGCTCGACCATCACGCTTCTTCGTGCCCATGTTGGATGAGCGCGCGGGCGTATCATGCTCATTATACGCCTTCAGTCGCCCGACATAAAACGTCGTGTGCAGTCTCATGCTGGTTGATATGTCCAGCGTGTAGGCTGTGCCTTGGCGATGCAAGACACGAAAGGGGCCGATGAAGCGTGGAGCAAGCTTGCTTGCTCCAAAGTCCGGAGACTCATGTCTAGCCAAGTTTTGCGTAGTCAGTAAAACTAATGAATTCGTTTTGAACTCACTAGAAGATGCAATAGCATCACGAACAAACCGCATGACGGCTTGTCGATTCTGCACGAAGACTTTCGCATCCACATTGGTCGTGTCGACCAATGCGTCCTTGTCCGCTATCGTGCCCTGCACGATGCGCTCGTCATCTTGAATGTCCACTTGGAGTGTGGACACGTACTTGGTCGCAGCAGTGACGTCGCCCTGCGTCGTCACTGTATCATTTGTCCGGTGTTCGACTCCGAATCGAACACGTCATCTTGCGTCACGTCTGCTCCCGGAGCAGGCGGGATGGTCTCGCTTGTCCTTTGCTCCCGGAGCGAAAGGTGCTTGGTCTTCTTCCTTCGCTCCCAGAGAGAAGGGTACTTGGTCGTCTTCCTTCGCTTCAGAGCGAAGGGCTGGTCGTCTTCTTCGCTCCCGGAGCGAAAGGTACTTCGTCGTTGCTTGTAACTTCCGTGCCCGGCACGGAAGTGTTCTGAAAGCGCCTGCACCCGGTGCAGACGCAAAGCGGACTTCTGGCGCGTGGCACTACGTGTCACGGCGTTCAAATTTTCCTGTGGGCGTGGCTCGCTCACAGATCCTCCCCACCAGGGAGCTGTCACCTCGCCAAGCATGGCAGGTACTCATGGATGCCGCATGGCATTCACGTAGAACGGTGTATGCCCCGTAGAGACATGCGCCGAGTTGTTGATGGCAAACTCTGCCATCGGCAAACAGTCGCTCCACTCGGTGAACGAGTGGGCGTAGCTCTTGAGGATGTCACCGAGCACGCGATTCACGCGCTCGGTCTGACCATCCGTCTGCGGGTGGTCGGCTGTCGACATCGACAGCCGAGTACCAAGGAGGCCGAAGACCTCCTTCCAGAACGCGGCCGTGAACCTTGGATCACGGTCGGACACTATCTCACGGGGCATACCGTGAGAGCGGAAGATGAGCTCCACAAACAGACGTGCCGTCTGTTTGGACGTGACAGGCACCGCAGCAAGATGAACCATCTTGCTGAAGCGGTCGACAAAGACGACCACTCCAGTCCGACGCTTGGCGTCGGGCGGTAACCCAATATGAAGTCCATACTGATGGACTCCCAACACTCTGCCGGTATCGGCAGAGACTGTAGCGGTGCTTGTGAAGCCGGCGTCGGCTTCACTCGTTGGCACGCCTCGCAAGCACGGACGTACTTGCGGATCCACTTGTACTGGCGAGGCCAGTAGAAGTCACGCGAGAGAAGAAGGTACGTCTCTCGACCGGATGCCCAGCCGATGGGGCATCGTGATACTCGAATATGATCCGCAGGCGCAGATCATCATCAGGGACGACGATGAGCGACATCGTCGTCAGCTGCACTATAGCAGCAAGCCGTCGTGTGCACTATACCTGTGCACACGGGATCTCAGATGTGGAGCGCGCGATGCGCGCTGTCGGAAGGTGCCTCCACATAGGTCAGCAATCGCTTGGCGTCCGCGTCAAGCGAGTACGCCTTGCGCACATCGTCGAGCAGCGACGATGTGGGCACACTGCTGCGTTCAATGCCAATGGCATTGACGTCAACTACCTTGTAGTTGTAATCCGGGCGCGACAGTGCGTCGGCTACCACATTCAACCTTCCAGGTTTGTACTCAACCTGGAAGTTGTATTCAGCGAAGAATGACAGCCACCGTGCCATTCTTTGAGAGAGATGTGGTGACTTTACGGCCGTCCGTAAAGAAGCGTGATCGGTGTAGATCACGAAGGGTCTATCTCAAGGAGATAGACACGGAACTTGGCTAACGCATACTTCATGGCAAGGAGCTCCTTGTCATGTACTGGGTAGTTGCGCTCAGCTTGCTTAAGCTGACGAGACTGATAGCAGATCACACGATCACGTCCTTCGTGATCGTACTGCATCAGAGCGCATCCGATTGCAAAGTCGGATGCGTCACACAACGTGGAACGGACGATCTTGGTCGGCGACGGCCAAGATCGGCGCCTCGGTCAGGCCCTGCTTGACCGAATTGAAGGCCTGCTGACATTCAGCAGACCATCTCCACCAGCGTCCTTCTTGAGGAGGCGCGACAGTGGTCGAATACGCCCAGCGTAATCGTGTATGTACTTGCACAAGTACGTAGCCAACCCAAGGAACTGCCGCAGTTCCTTTGCATTCGAGGGCGCAGGCCACTCGTTGATCACCCTGATCTTTTCGGGATCAGGGCGGACACCGTCCTTGCCGACAAGGCATCCGAGAACTGGAATCTCGGACGCACCGAATATGCACTTTTAGATTTGCATATAACTTGTGCTTGCGCATCAGCGCAAGCAGTTGTCGGAGATGCTCCTTGTGCATCTCGGTGTCTGTCTTCTCGCCCACAGCCCGGCTGTGGACGAACACGTCGAAGTACGTCGGTGCGAAGTCCCGCACCGACCGTAATAGATGCGTTACGCATCTATTAAACGTCGCAGGGCATTCTTAAGCCCCTGTGGCATCACTAGCCACTCCCAAAGCATGCCGCGGTGCGCCGTGAGAGGATATCACTCTCACGCATTAAGATTTGGTAGAAACCATCTCTTAGGTCAAGAGCACTGAACACGGTGCTCTTGCTCATCGAATCGATGATGACGTCCTTCCTCGGTATCGGCGTCTGCGCCGGTATCGTCGCATCGTTCATCTTGTTAAACGCATGAACGATGCGCCATCCGCCCTGTGCTTCTTGACACAGAACGTGGGGGCACTGTGCGGATTTGGATTCCCGCACTTGGCCCGCACGACGACGAGCTTCGAAGAACTCGTCGATGGCTTTACTTGTTCACGCGGCAGTGGCCACTGTCGCGTGAACAGCTGCCTGGCACGAGATCAATCTCGTGCTGAATTCCTTTATCCTGCGGAAGCTCCGCAGGAATTCGTCCGGGAATACGTCGGCGTATTCCCGAAGAACGTCGTAATAGGGACTCGACTTGAGCGAGTCCCAGCTCTGCTCTGCAAATCGATCCTTTTCGATTTGGCACTGAGGCTCGTGTCGCCATCAGGGTGCCGCACGAGAACCTGCCGCAGGTCCTCGAGATCCTCTGTGATCACGACATCCTCACGGGCGGTGAGGATGCATACTTGTTCTACGCGCCCGGCGCGTAGATCCCGTGCAAAGCCTTTCCAGCTCTGCACTTCCAGCGCTGTCAACTCCGAGGCAGTGCTCGGAGGACACTCCAATGTCAACTCGTGACATTGGACCCCAGAAGTGTTTGCGTCAGCGCATTCACTCTCTCGTACTCGACATCGCCCGTCGCAGGCGATGGAGGCTCGTCACCTGCACGCTTCGGTGCAGGGCGTTCTTGGGACAGGGAGGAGCGACCCCCCTGTCCGGTCTCGGTTCCTTTCAGTTGTGAGGAGCTCTTCGGGCTCCTCATACCGCGACCCTTGTCAGACCCGGTCTGACAACGACCCATATCTTGTGTCTCGACGGGCGCCCCGTCGAGGGGTCTCCTTGGCTCCTCAAGCCCGGCTTGAGGAGAGATCTTCTCTTGAACAGTCGCCTCGCCCGGGCCGGTATCTTGGTTCTTGCCTCGCAGGCCCGGCCTGCGGTTCGGTCCAAACCCGGTTTGGACGGGTGCGCTCCCGGAGTGCACCCTTCAGTTGTGATTTCGCCCGTGCCCGGGCACGGACGAGGAAGCCTCTTCCATCTTCTGGTACGCGGCGGCCTTAGCGGTCGCCACGTTCTCTTGGCTGGGATGAGCGAGGTTGCCCTCGCTCCCAACGCACGCACCGCGCGCGCAACGTTGACAGGGCCATCGCTCACTGTCACGTTGTCCGCTGATCCGAGGACGTTAACGTCCTCGGCGCCGAATGAGATTATAGACTGGGCCTTCCAGTCTATCACTGGGGCATGGCGTTTTAGCCACGGCATGCCCAATATCATGTCGAACTTATCGTCTAAGTCTAAGACGATAAGGTCTTCGGTGAAGGTCCGACTTCACAGTCAAAGCGAACAGACACAGTTCGTTCGTGTTCACGGTTGCGCCTGTCGCCAGGCGCACCACCAACTCGCTCCGAGGAGTCTCTTTCTCCTCGGGGCACATCGCATTCAGATTCTGCAGTCGAACAAAGTTGTTCGACGCACCTGATCGACCAGCGCGTGCATGGATCTCCCATGCACCGCAACTCCAGGATGATCAGCCCAGCTCGACCATCCTTCCTTTCACTGCGGTGCTTGCCACCGCAGGGGCTGTAGTCATCACATGTCCGACATCGGCATGTGTGACTACACCAGTAGGGCGCCCGCCCCTACTGGCTCCGCCGTTTTTGGTCGTCCGCGCCAACGATCACCGTTGGCACGATACGACGTACCGCGTAGCAGGCCTTGGGCCTGCTACACACTCGCGTGCAGTGGCCGGTATTTCCACACTGGAAACACCGCTGCGTTCTTCTACGCGGATCCGTCTGCTGCCTGCCAGCAGACGCACTTGATAGGTCCATGGGTTCTGGACCGCCCATGGGCCTCGGTCGGACGCGGCGCCTGGCGTGTCCGCGTGAAGTTTAGCTTGATTCAAGCTAAACTCTTCCTGCGATGCAAGTCGGATGGCTTGCTCGAGAGTACTCGGTACTCTCGGAAGAGATAGGTCTTCACAGGCCCATCTCTAAGTCCCTTCATGAAGGTGACAACTTGTGTCGCCTCATCAATGGTGGTTCACGATACTTGACACCAAGTATCGAGCCTGCTGCGCGTACGCAAGTACGTCGCGTTGCCTTGCTTCAGGTCGAGGAACTCCGCCCTCGACCTGAACTCCGACTCGGGAGGCTCAAACGCGAGTTTGAGCTCTTCCTTGAACTCTTCGTACGTGCTCCAGCACGTCGTTCAGGCGCGTCGCCATACGCCCAGTGTCTAGCACGTCCTGCTAGACACGACATCGCGTAAGCGACTTGTAGCGACGGATCCCGGATCCGTCGGGCAGCGATCGCTGTCTCGAGCTCTACGAGCCAGCGCAACAGTGGCTCGTTCGAGCCACCGGAGAACGGAGTCACTGACACTCAACGTGGAACAGCAGAAGTCTCTCTCTGCTCCTTCTCCATGTAGTCGACCACGACTACATGGTGTTCACTTGGCGGCAATGAGCGAAGCATTGCTGCCACAGGACTCCCACCTAAGCACTTCCAGAGTGTGGGGCAACTCTCTCCCAGTGATCACTCAGGTGGGGGCAACTGACGAAGGGTTTTCGTCTCCATAGCCAAATTCCATTTGGCTATTCTCTGTAGGCGTTGAACGGACTACAAAGTGCTACCAGGTGAAACAGGGCGAGAGCTACGCTCTGTTTCTTAGCATACACAGTATGCGCGTATTGAGAAGCGTAGACTTAAAGTTTGTATGTAAGATAGAAATACGCGGCCCGCGTATTTCTAAAGCAAATACTTAACACTTTAGATCAAAATAGAAAACTGAATTGAATGGCAGCCCGCCGCGTGGCGGGCTGGCCTTATCTTTACGCTAAACCCCTTTAAGACGATATCTAATTGCAAGGTGAGAGCATGGTTGGCTCTCACGCATGCATGAAATGCATGCACATGATTGGTTGAAATGTGGCCCTTTCAACCAATAGCTGTGCGCCTGAGCGCCCGTCAATGATAGTTACATTGACGGCTCGTAATGTTGGTCGCTAGTGTGTGTCCCACACATACTAGTGGGTTTGCGTGTATTGTGTACCCCGGGCACTATCCTGTGTAGCCCCGCAACACATAGGCGACAGAAAGCCGTCCATGACAAAGTTGCAAAACTGAATCCCTCAACCAGCTCGGTCGCAATGGCGCAGGCGTTAGACGGGTGGACTGTAGCTCTTGATGTGTCAATTGCGTTGCTTAGAAGGGTTGAGCCGGCTACGCCGCTCAAAGCGGGCGGTGCTCGACAAGCCTTGTAGCTGGCAGTGTACGCGTCGCATTTTGCAGAAAATCGATTTGACAGGTATCTGATTGAAGAGTATATCCTGGACACCCGGGCTGAAACCGCGGATAGGGCACAGAAATCCCCAGCCCAGACGGACGAACCAGGGCCTTAGTGAAATCAAGTACAAGGGCGGGTTAGGCGAGTTTTAAACGCGTAAACACTAAATATCGTTTAGAAACCCAAAAATTACAATATGCCAATCTTGTTAGCTCTCAGCTCTAGCTGAGAGAATTGAGCTGAAGCAGGACACGAGCCATCACGTCCAGTGAAGGCAAAATGGTTAACGCAGTTATCTAGTGCATGTAATAGCCCTCGTCCGTGAGGACTAGATGCTCTATCTCGTCATCTAGGCCT
>JAAVTI010000851.1:0-46511 GCA_011947335.1 Phytophthora constricta
GGAAACAGGGCGAGAGCTACGCTCTGTTTCTTAGCATACACAGTATGCGCGTATTGAGGAAGCGTAGACTTAAAGTTTGTATGTAAGATAGAAATACGCGCGGCCCGCGTATTTCTAAAGCAAATACTTAACACTTTAGATCAAAATAGAAAACTGAATTGAATGGCAGCCCGCCGCGTGGCGGGCTGGCCTTATCTTTACGCTAAACCCCTTTAAGATGATATCTAATTGCAAGGGTGAGAGCATGGTTGGCTCTCACGCATTTGCATGAAATGCATGCACATGATTGGTTGAAATGTGGCCCTTTCAACCAATAGCTGTGCGCCTGAGCGCCCGTCAATGATAGTTACATTGACGGCTCGTAATGTTGGTCGCTAGTGTGTGTCACACACACTAGTGGGTTTGCGTGTATTAGTGTACCCCGGGTACACTATCCTGTGTAGCCCCGCTACACCACCCTCTCAAAGTGCGAGTATCGCATTCGGGAGGTAACGGTGACCACGATCTCTTCTGTGGTCACTTTCCGTCTTCTTCGTTTAACGGAGAAGACACTCACGCTCATTTCGCAATGAGCGCGTCAAGTCCCGAGTCCCCGGGAGCCCCAAGGCTCCCGAAAGTCCCAAGACCTCCGCACCCGGTGGGATTCCCCATCGGGTGGCAAGACACTGTCAGTGCGTGAATATCACGCACTACAATTGAGAGAGAGCGCTCTCGTGAGCGCGAGAGCGCTAAGCAAGTCGACGCTATCGTCGCCAAGGCAACCCGTCCCTTCGGGGCGGGTGAACTGTCGCGCAGCCTGCGAAGGCTGCGCGCACCACGTCCCCTGGACGTGATGGTGATGAGGAAGACCCTGGTCTCATTGTCGATTACGACAGTGATTTTTGGCGGACGAAGAGGAGCACTCTTCGCCCGTGAGGGACAAGCCTGCTGTGAGCAAGCCTCTTCGCGAGAGTCCGTCGCCGGGCTCTCGTCGTCAACGTGAGGACTCGCCAGAAGATGGCGAGGTCGTGCACGCTAAGCGTGCACGGTCTGAGCAGTGGACCCGCGGAAACTCCATCCGCGGGTGTCTCTTCCGCCCAGGCATCCTTGCCTGTTGGGCGCAGCGCGGCTCAGTCTCAGGGAGCTGAGCCGTGGAAGTTATCATCGGAGCGCATTCATCGCCTCCGATGGTCCGACGAAGGCGGCCAGGGCACACCTTGTGCTCTCTTCCAAGTCGATACCATCAAAGATGATGATATCGTAGAGGCGCTCGGCTTCGCGGCCGGCTCCGATGAGCGACGCAACTACTATGCGACGCTGTACCTTGCTCTTCGCTATTTCAGGGCGTGCGCCATAGCGCTAAGAGCAAGGTCTCTGAGACAGTCGCACTGACTCAGGGCTGGAACCAGTTCGTTATGAACTGGAACAGTGATGCTGCTGCTTTCCGAAAGCGTCTCGAAAGCATGCGTGAGCGCTATTATAAACATAGCGCTGGCAAGGCTACCCGCTTGCACGAACTCAGTGCAAGCGCTGGTATACCTTGTGCCGTTCCCGTGGAGAACGGTGTCCAGTCTGTCCACCCAACGCGGACAGACTGCGTGAGAACGAAGTCGATGGGTACTCGACGATACGAGTACCCAGTGAAGTCCGAGACTGGCGTTTACTGTCTTCCCGGATGCCGGGAAGAGAGCACCCCGCCTGATCCCGTTACGCGTCTACCCGTCCCCGGGGGCGTGGGCACTGTCCAGCCGAGACCTAGTCTCGGCTCGGGCGGAGGTGGTGGCGGTCTTCGTACGCCATCACCATTTCCGGAATATCCTCACGAGGATATTCCGCGGTTCCCACGAGTCGTGTTGGGGAGGGTATCCTCTCCAACGACATCGAAAACGACGCTGACCTTGGTCAGTGCGTGGCTCCTGGTGAGCTACAATTCGCTCGACAATCCAGCGAATTGAGCCGTCGGCAGCCCGCAAAGGTGCCGGCGGAGGGGGAAAAACTCGTCGCTTTGATCAGCCGCTTGAGGCTGATCAGACCTTCCAGCAACTGGCGGCTGACTATGCCTTCCGCCGTGAGGCTTGGAAGACGATCGCTGAGCAAAGTCAGCTGATCTCGAACCTCTCGTCGCGAGTGTCCGCTTCTCGCGAGACAGCGGGTGACGCGCTGTCTCGAGTCGAGGACGTCGAGAGGAAGTTTGCGAAGCTCGTTGAGAGCGTTCGCATGCGTCGCTCGCGCTCTGCGCGCGAGCGCGACGAAGGTGACGAGTCGTAGCTCGACCATCACGCTTCTTCGTGCCCATGTTGGATGAGCGCGCGCCATGCTCATGATACGCCTTCAGTCGCCCGACATAGAACGTCGGGTGCAGTCTCATGCTGGTTGGTATGTCCAGCGTGTAGGCTGTGCCTTGGCGATGCAAGACACGAAAGGGGCCGATGAAGCGTGGAGCAAGCTTGCTTGCTCCAAAGTCCGAGACTGCATGTCTAGCCAAGTTTTGCGTAGTCAGTGAAACTCACTAATGTTGTTGCGTTTTGTCAACTTCACGGTCGACAGAAGATGCAATAGCATCACGAACAAACCGCATGACGGCTTGTCGATTCTGCACGAAGTCTTTCGCATCGACATTGGTCGTGTCGACCAATGTCCTTGTCCGCTATCGTGCCCTGCACGATGCGCTCGTCATCTTGAGTGTCCACATGGGGTGTGGACACGTACTTGTCGAAGCAGTGACGTCGCCCTGCGTCGTCACTGTATCATTTTGGTTTCCGGTGTTCGACTCCGAGTCGAACACGTCATCTTGCGTCACGTCTGCTCCCGGAGCAGGCGTGGGACGGGTCGTCGCTTGTCCTTTCGCTCCCGGAGCGAAAGGTGCTTGCTTAAGGGTACTTGTCGTCTTCCTTCGCTCCCAGAGCGAAGGGTACTTGGTCGTCTTCTTCGCTCCCGGAGCGAAAGGTACTTCGTCGTTGCTTGTAACTTCCGTGCCCGGCACGGAAGTGTTCGAAAGCGCCTGCACCCGGTGCAGACGCAAAGCGACTCTCTTCTGGCGCGTGGCACTACGTGTCACGGCGTTCAAATTTTCCTGTGGGCGTGGCTCGCTCACAGATCCTCCCCACTCAAGGGAGCTGTCACGCCAAGCATGGCAGGTACTCGTGGATGCCGCATGGCATTCACGTAGAACGGTGTATGCCCGTAGAGGCATGCACCGAGTTGTTGATGGCAAACTCTGCCATCGGCAAACAGTCGCTCCACTCGGTGAACGAGTGGGCGTAGCTCTTGAGGATGTCACCGAGCACGCGATTCACGCGCTCGGTCTGACCATCCGTCTGCGGGTGGTCGGCTGTCGCCATCGACAGCCGAGTACCAAGGAGGCCGAAAACCTCCTTCCAGAACGCGGCCGTGAACCTTGGATCACGGTCGGACACTATCTCACGGGGCATACCGTGAGAGCGGAAGATGAGCTCCACAAACAGACGTGCCGTCTGTTTGGACGTGACTTGGGCAGGCACCGCAGCAAGATGAACCATCTTGCTGAAGCGGTCGACAAAGACGACCACTCCAGTCCGACGCTTGGCGTCGGGCGGTAACCCGAATATGAAGTCCATACTGATGGACTCCCAACACTCTGCCGGTATCGGCAGAGACTGTAGCGGTGCTTGTGAAGCCGGCGTCGGCTTCACTCGTTGGCACGCCTCGCAAGCACGGACGTACTTGCGGATCCACTTGTACTGGCGAGGCCAGTAGAAGTCACGCGAGAGAAGAAGGTACGTCTTCTCTCGACCCGGATGCCCAGCCGATGGGGCATCGTGATACTCGAATATGATCCGCAGGCGCAGATCATAATCATCAGGGACGACGATGCGAGCGACATCGTCGTCAGCTGCACTGTATAGCAAAAGCCGTCGTGTGCACTATACCTGTGCACACGGGATCTCAGATGGAGGCGCGATGCGCGCTGTCGGAAGGTGCCTCCACATAGGTCAGCAATCGCTTGGCGTCCGCGTCAAGCGAGTACGCCTTGCGCACATCGTCGAGCAGCGACGATGTGGGCACACTGCTGCGTTCAATGCCAATGGCATTGACGTCAACTACCTTGTAGTTGTAATCCGGCCGACGCGACAGTGCGTCGGCTACCACATTCAACCTTCCAGGTTTGTACTCAACCTGGAAGTTGTATTCAGCGAAGAATGACAGCCACCGTGCCATTCTTTGAGAGAGATGTGGTGACTTTACGGCCGTCCAAAGAAGCGTGATCGGTGTAGATCACGAAGGGTCTATCTCCAAGGAGATAGACACGGAACTTGGCTAACGCATACTTCATGGCAAGGAGCTCCTTGTCATGTACTGGTAGTTGCGCTCAGCTTGCTTAAGCTGACGAGACTGATAGCAGATCACACGATCACGTCCTTCGTGATCGTACTGCATCAGAGCGCATCCGATTGCAAAGTCGGATGCGTCACACACAACGTGGAACGGACGATCTTGGTCGGCGACGGCCAAGATCGGCGCCTCGGTCAGGCCCTGCTTGACCGAATTGAAGGCCTGCTGACATTCAGCAGACCATCTCCACTCCGCGTCCTTCTTGAGGAGGCGCGACAGTGGTCGAATACGCCCAGCGTAATCGTGTATGTACTTGCACAAGTACGTAGCCAACCCAAGGAACTGCCGCAGTTCCTTTGCATTCGAGGGCGCAGGCCACTCATTGATCACCCTGATCTTTTCGGGATCAGGGCGGACACCGTCCTTGCCGACAAGGCATCCGAGAACTGGAATCTCGGACGCACCGAATATGCACTTCTTTAGATTTGCATATAACTTGTGCTTGCGCATCAGCGCAAGCAGTTGTCGGAGATGCTCCTTGTGCATCTCGGTGTCTGTCTTCTCGCCCACAGCCTGGCTGTGGACGAACACGTCGTCGAAGTACGTCGGTGCGAAGTCCCGCACCGACCGTATTAGATGCGTTACGCATCTATTAAACGTCGCAGGGGCATTCTTAAGCCCCTGTGGCATCACTAGCCACTCCCAAAGCATGCCGCTTGGGGTGCTTACTGCCGTGAGAGGGATATCACTCTCACGCATTAAGATTTGGTAGAAACCATCTCTTAGGTCAAGAGCACTGAACACGGTGCTCTTGCTCATCGAATCGATGATGACGTCCTTCCTCGGTATCGGCGTCTGCCGGTATCGTCGCATCGTTCATCTTGTTAAACGCATGAACGATGCGCCATCCGCCCTGTGCCTTCTTGACACAGAACGTGGGGGCACCGGGGATTTGATTCCCGCACTTGGCTCGCACGACGACGAGCTTCGAAGAACTCGTCGATGGCCTTTACTTGTTCACGCGGCAGTGGCCACTGTCGCGTGACACAGTACTTGTGCCTGGCACGAGATCAATCTCGTGCTGAATTCTTTATCCTGCGGAAGCTCCGCAGGACTTCGTCCGGGAATACGTCGGCGTATTCCCGAAGAACGTCGTAATAGGGACTCGACTTGAGCGAGTCCCAGCTCTGCTCTGCAAATCGATCCTTTTCGATTTGGCACTGAGGCTCGTGTCGCCATCAGGGTGCCGCACGAGAACCTGCCGCAGGTCCTCGAGATCCTCTGTGATCACGACATCCTCACGGGCGGTGAGGATGCACACTTGTTCTACGCGCCCGGCGCGTAGATCCCGTGCAAAGCCTTTCCAGCTCTGCACTTCCAGCGCTGTCAACTCCGAGGCAGTGCTCGGAGGACACTCCAATGTCAACTCGTGACATTGGACCCCAGAGAGTGTTTGCGTCAGCGCATTCACTCTCTCGTACTCGACATCGCCCGTCGCAGGCGATGGAGGCTCGTCACCTGCACGCTTCGGTGCAGGGCGTTCTTGGGACAGGGAGGAGCGACCTTCCTGTCCGGTCTCGGTTCCTTTCAGTTGTGAGGAGCTCTTCGGGCTCCTCATACCGCGACCCTTGTCAGACCCGGTCTGACAACGACCCATATCTTGTGTCTCGACGGGCCCGGCCCGTCGAGGGTCTCCTTGAATCTTGGCTCCTCAAGCCCGGCTTGAGGAGAGATCTTCTCTGAACAGTCGCCTCGGGCCCGGCCCGAGACGGTATCTTGTTCTGCCTTCGCAGGCCCGGCCTGCGAAGGGTTCGGTCCAAACCCGGTTTGGACGTGGGTGCGCTCCCGGAGTGCACCCTTCAGTGATTTCGCCCGTGCCCCGGGCACGGACGAGGAAGCCTCCCGGAGGTCTTCCATCTTCTGGTACGCGGCGGCCTTAGCGGTCGCCACGTTCTCTTGGCTGGGATGAGCGAGGTTGCCCTCGCTCCCAACGCACGCACCGCGAGGTGCGCGCGCAACGTTGACAGGGCCATCGCTCACTGTCACGTTGTCCGCTGATCCGAGGACGTTAACGTCCTCGGCGCCGAATGAGATTATAGACTGGGCCTTCCAGTCTATCACTGGGGCATGGCGTTTTAGCCACGGCATGCCCAATATCATGTCGAACTTATCGTCTAAGTCTAAGACGATAAGGTCTTCGGTGAAGGTCCGACCTTTTCAGTCAAAGCGAACAGACACAGTTCGCTTTCGTGTCTTCACGGTTGCGCCTGTCGCCAGGCGCACCACCAACTCGCTCCGAGGAGTCTCTTTCTCCTCGGGGCACATCGCATTCAGATTCTGCAGTCGAACAAAGTTGTTCGACGCACCTGAATCGACCAGCGCGTGCATGGATCTCCCATGCACCGCAACCTCCAGGATGATCAGCCCAGCTCGACCATCCTTCCTTTCACTGCGGTGCTTGCCACCGCAGGGGCTGTAGTCATCACATGTCCGACATCGGCATGTGTGACTACACCAGTAGGGCGCCCCGCCCCTACTGGCTCCCGCCGTTTTTGGTCGTCCGCGCCAACGATCACCGTTGGCACGATACGACGTACCGCGAGTAGCAGGCCTTGGGCCTGCTACACACTCGCGTGCGTAGTGGCCGGTATTTCCACACTGGAAACACCGCTGCGTTCTTCTACGCGGATCCGTCTGCTGCCTGCCAGCAGACGCACTTGATAGGTCCATGGGTTCTGTACCGCCCATGGGCCTCGGTCGCGGACGCGGCGCCCCTGGCGTGTCCGCGTGAAGTTTAGCTTGATTCAAGCTAAACTCTTCCTGCGATGCATGTCGGATGGCTTGCTCGAGAGTACTCGGGTACTCTCGGAAGGGATAGGTCTTCACAGGCCCATCTCTAAGTCCCTTCATGAAGGTGACAACTTGTGTCGCCTCATCAATGGGGTGGTTCACGATACTTGACACCAAGTATCGAGCCTGCTGCGCGTACGCAAGTACGTCGCGTTTGCCTTGCTTCAGGTCGAGGAACCCGCCCTCGACCTGAACTCCGACTCGGGAGGCTCAAACGCGAGTTTGAGCTCTTCCTTGAACTCTTCGTACGTGCTCCAGCACGTACCGTTCGTAAGGCGTCTGCCATACGCCCAGTGTCTAACACGTCCTGCTAGACACGACATCGCGTAAGCGACTTGTAGCGACGGATCCCGGATCCGTCGGGCAGCGATCGCTGTCTCGAGCTCTACGAGCCAGCGCAACAGTGGCTCGTTCGAGCCACCGGAGAACGGAGTCACTGACACCTTCAGTGACTCAAAACGTGGAACAGCAGAACTCTCTTTCTGCTGTTGCTCTTCTCCATGTAGTCGACCACGACTACATGGTGTTCACTTGGCGGCAATGAGCGAAGCATTGCTGCCACCGTGGACTCACCTACGACTCGCGAGTGTCGTAGCAACGCCTCCCACTGCTGATCACTCAGGTGGGGCAACTGACGAAGGGTTTTCGTTCCATAGCCAAATTCCATTTGGCTATTCTCTGTAGGCGTCGAACGGACTACAAAGTGCTACCAGGTGAAACAGGGCGAGAGCTACGCTCTGTTTCTTAGCATACACAGTATGCGTGTATTGAGGAAGCGTAGACTTAAAGTTTGTATGTCAGATAGAAATACGCGAGCCCGCGTATTTCTAAAGCAAATACTTAACACTTTAGATCAAAATAGAAAACTGAATTGAATGGCAGCCCGCCGCGTGGCGGGCTGGCCTTATCTTTACGCTAAACCCCTTTAAGACGATATCTAATTGCAAGGGTGAGAGCATGGTTGGCTCTCACGCATGCATGAAATGCATGCACATGATTGGTTGAAATGTGGCCCTTTCAACCAATAGCTGTGCGCCTGAGCGCCCGTCAATGATAGTTACATTGACGGCTGGTAATGTTGGTCGCTAGTGTGTGTCCCACACATACTAGTGGGTTTGCGTGTATTTGTGTACCCCGGGTACACTATCCTGTGTAGCCCCGCAACACATAGGCGACAGAAAGCCGTCCATGACAAAGTTGCAAAACGGAAATGAGCCCTCAACCAGCTCGGTCGCAATGGCGCAGGCGTTAGACGGGTGGACTGTAGCTCTTGATGTGTCAATTGCGTTGCTTAGAAGGGTTGGAGTCGGCTACGCCGCTCAAAAGCGGGCGGTGCTCGACAAGCGAGCGTCTTGGGTGGCCACAGCGCGTCGCATTTTGCAGAAAATCGATTTGACAGGGTATCTGATTGAAGAGTATATCCCGGGACACCTCGGGCTGAAACCGCGGATAGGGCACAGAAATCCCCAGCCCAGACGGACGAACCAGGGCCTTAGTGAAATCAAGTACAAGGGCGGGTTAGGGCGAGTTTTAAACGCATTTTAAACACTAAATATCGTTTAGAAACCCAAAAATTACAATTTCTATGCCAAATCCTGTTAGCTCTCAGCTCTAGCTGAGAGAATTGAGGCTGAAGCAGGACACGAGCCATCACGTCCAGTGAAGGCCAAATGGTTAACGCAGTTATCTAGTGCATGTAATAGCCCTCGTCCGTGAGGACTAGATGCTCTATCTCGTCATCTAGGCCTCCGTGGCCAGCCACGCGAGCTCTGGCTTGCCAGACGCCTTGGCGAACGCCTTCGCGTCCAAGAACACGTCGACATCGGCCTTAAGCGACACCTTGGCGGTCGTACTGCTTGCGGTGACCTCACCTGCAGACAGAGCGGCCTTCACATCGTCATACTTCATCGAGGCCACGAAGTCAGTGAACTGATCCACAGGCATCTCGGTGTGCTTGGCCAGCACATCCGCAGGCGCAAAAGCACGGCAGGGCGCACGACGGCGATGGTGATGGTCGAGTCTGAGAAGGAAGCCTCCTCGCTCACGATCGTCACGCTGTGCTCAGGCATCAGCGACATCGGTGCAGGCGCCGTGCCCAGCGTAGAGGCGATCATAGGCAGGAAGGACTGGATGGCCGTCGTGATCGGGCCCTTCTCACCCTTCTCCGAAAAGTACACGTGGATCTTGTCCTGCACCACAAGGCCGGCCTTCTTACGCAGCTTCTGCACGCGCGTGATAACCTCACGAGCGCAACCCTGCATCCTCAGCTCCTCGTCCTCACGCGTGTCGAGGACCACCAAGAGGCTTCCGTCGGCAGACACATCGGCCTCGTAGACCTTCTTGTCGCCCTTAAACTCGCGCTTCACCAGCAGGTCCTCGCCCGACAGCTCGTGACCATCCAGCGTCACAGTGCCGTTAGCCACAAATGCAGCCACATCGTCGTGGGTCATCTTGGCGATCTGCTTCTTCACGCCGGAAAGCGCCTTGCCCAGACGGCGGCCGAGCACGCGGCTGTTTGCCTCAGCCTTCAGCACGCACCACTCCTTCTCGTCGGTCGAGAACTCAAGGTCGCGCATGTTCAGCTCATCGTGCAGATAGGTCTCCAGACGGCGGAGCCCATCCAGCGTCTTCTTGTCGTTCGACACCACAATGACCTTCTTCACAGGGTTCTTCAGCGAGATCGTGCGACGCTCACGCACGACACGTCCCATCTCAATCACGCTCTGCATGTTAGTCATGAGCACCTCCACCTCTTCGTCCACGCGGCTGGCATCGAAGTCCGGCAGCATAAGGAAGTGGACACTGGGGGACACACCGTCGGCATCCTCGGCCAGGTCCTTACCAGCACCGTTGACGACGTTCGGGTGAAACTGACGCAGGAACTGGTACATGTACTCGGTGAAGAACGGCGTGAAGGGCGCCATGAGCTTCGCGAGGTTGTACTGAACCTCGTACAGAGCCGAGAGCGCCACGGCAGCCTCTTCGCTGCCGGCACTGCCTTTAAGGCGCGGGCGGTTAAGACGCACGTACCAGTTCGTAAGCTGGCCAATGAAGCTCACCAAACGCGGCACCACCGTGTACAGACGGTATGCCTTCATCTCCTCGTGCACGAACTTGATGAGATTGTGCAGCGCGGCGATGATCCAGGCATCCATCACGTTCTTCGAGGCCAGAGCTGCTTCGCGGTTGGGGACGAAGGCAACACCCGTCTCGAGCTGAAGGCGCGTGGCCTGCTGGGCGAAGAAACGAGCCGAGTTGAACCACGGCAGGAAGATTTCACGGATAACACCCAGGACGCCCTGAGCCTGGAACTTAAGCGGCTCGGCACGCACCACGGGCGAGTTGATCAGGTACAGGCGAAGAGCATCGGCACCGTACTTCTGCAAGATCTCCTCCGGGTCTGTGAAGTTCTTCAAACTCTTGCTCATTTTACGACCGTCCTCGGCCAGCACCAGACCGTTCACAATGAGGTTCTTGAAGGCAGGCTTGTCAAACAGAGCCGTCGAGAGCACCATCAGCGTGTAGAACCAGCCACGGGTCTGGTCCAGACCCTCAGCCACGAAGTCGGCCGGGAAGTTGGCCTCGAACTTATCCTTGTTCTCGAACGGGTAGTGCTGCTGAGCGTACGGCATGGAACCAGACTCGAACCAGCAGTCAAACACCTCAGGAACACGGTGCAACACGCCCTTGCCCTGCTTCGATGGAATCGTCAGGTGGTCAATGAACTCGCGGTGCAGATCCGAAACCTTCTCGCCCGTCAGCTCCTCTAGCTCGGCAATCGAACCTATGCATATGACCTCTTCGTAGTCGTCGCTCACCCACAGCGGCAGCGGCGTGCCCCAGAAGCGGCCGCGCGACACGTTCCAGTCCTTACCGTCCACTAGCCAGTTGTGAAAACGCTTTTCCTGCACGAAGCTCGGCACCCAGTGCGTAAGCTTGTTGTTCGCCACGATGCGGTCGCGAATGCGTTCCACGTTCACGAACCAACCCGGGATAGCACGGTAAATCAGCGGAGTGCCCGAGCGGTAGCAGAACGGGTAGCTATGCACCTCCGTGCCCTTGGACACAAGACGACCACGGCTTTTCAGGTCCTGGCAAATGATATCGTCGGCCTTCTTCACATGCAGGCCCTTCACAAGCGGCACCTCGTCCGTGAACACACCGTTGTCGTCCAGCGGGTCCGGCAACCTAAACTTGTCCGCAACTCCCTCACGCAGGCACACGCGGTAATCATCCTCACCAAAGGTGGGGGCCTGGTGCACAATGCCGGTACCACCCGTGTCAGACACGTAGTTGTCCGAGAGCACTTTGAAGGCGTTGGGCCAGTCTTTAAAGCAGTCGAATAGCGGGGTGTATTTCTTGCCAACGAGGTCCGCGCCCTTCATCTTCTCGAGGATCTCAAACTCGCCGCCCTTGTAGCCCTTCTTCTCCATCTTGGGGTAAACCTGGCACAGCCTCGCCTCGCCCAGAATGTAGACCTTGTCCGTCTTAACGTCCTTGATCTTCACGTAGTCAAAGGCCTCGTTCACACATAGCGCCAAGTTGGACGGCAGCGTCCAGGGCGTGGTGGTCCAGGCCAGGAAGGCGACGTTCGGGTCTTCCTCCAGAGGGAAGTTGATCACCACGGACGGGTCGGGCGTGTCTCGGTAGTCCAAATTGGCCTCAAAGTTAGACAGCGAGGTCGTGCAGCCCGTGGAGTAGGGCAGGATCTTGTAGCCACGGTACACCAGATCCTTGTCGAAGATGGTGCGGAAGACGTTCCAGACTGACTCCATGTACCAGGGCTCCATGGTCTTGTAGTCGTTCTGGCAGTCGATCCAGCGGCCGATGCGCTTGACCACACGCTCCCACTCGCCCGTGTAGCGCTGCACGATGCTGCGGCACTCGGCGTTGTACTTGTCGATGCCCATCTCCAGCACCTGCTCCTTCGTGGTCACGCCCAGCTTCTTGTTGATTTCGTTCTCCACGGGCAGGCCGTGGCAGTCCCAGCCGAAGCGACGCTCCACGTAGTGGCCCGTCTGGTGCGCGTAGCGCGTGACTGTGTCCTTGATGGTACCGGCCAAGATGTGGCCGTGGTGCGGCAGCCCCGTGGCGAAGGGCGGGCCGTCGTAGAAGGTGAAGGGCGTGCGGTCTTTCGAGAGCTCCAGCGACTTGTGGAAGGCGTTGAGCTGCTCCCAGAGCGCCAAGATCTTCACTTCCTCGTCGGGGAACGAGATGCGCTCGGGCAGCGACCGAGCCGCGGCCGAGTCTTGCGCCATCGTGTCCGGGCAGTCCAGCAGGTCTTGGGGATGAGGGGACCGATGCGAATATGACTTGGCTGGTCGAGAAAGGGACCGTGCACGGGAAAGATCTCTTGGCCAAAAATCGGTGCGTTTTTGGCCAATCACGGCGCAGGGATGACGTACCCTGACCATCACTCTGACAGCCGCAAAAACAGCAACTTAAGACGACCTCCCTTTCTTAATAAAATGATTCAATTGTTGGGAGTAGTGGAGTCAGGGTTCGACAAAACCCATGTTTTCACATCTGAAAGGGTGGGTGGTACTGCATCAGTGGGTGGGTGGGTCGAGGTTCTGGGATTTTCTGTTGACGATGACGTCACAATTTAACCTTAATGTTTGTATTCTGAACGGCCTTGGTATCAATGGCAGTGGTGTCCTAACTTGCACAAAGTATTAATATTTGAAAGATACCTCATACAAATGTGAGGGAGATGGCTACAACCCAATATACCCGAAATCAAGCTCAATGGGTGGGTGGGACTTTCATAAAACCCATAACCCCAAAAATCTTTATCCCAATTTTCGAACCCTGAGTGGAGTGGGCAGAACTTGGTCGTCAACGGAGCTCAGCGCCTGCTGGCTCCAATGGCTCGAGGTCGGGGGTTGAACGGCCATAGAGGCAGCGAAATGGAGAGGGTCAGTCAGTGCGGAGGACGAGCGCAAAGTCGGCGAGTTGATGAGGCTGCAGCTTGAAGTTGTCACAAATTGCCTTCTTGACCTGCTTGCTACCTGCTGTGTCGAGTCGGCGACGCAGATGGACGAGTTCAACCGCTGCGGTCTTCAGTCTCACCTGTTGGCAGCTACTGTTGATGCTACGCTTCCGTCGACGCCCGACTCGACGGCGACATCTGATGTCAACTGAGTTCTCGTCGAGATGCTACCAGTCGCCATGAGAGGGCCAGCTCCATCACCAGTTCAAGAGGCACTCCGTCCACTGATCCGTGCAGCAAAACTGGACCAAGCGGCAAGTAACTTGCCGCAGTTGGAGATGATCCCGTAGCTCTCCGCGCTAAGTGCGACACCTTGACAGCTCGAGACGAAGCCATCGGCGCCCGCCAGCTGGACGGTCCCGTCGCCTTTCCCCGTTCTCTGGTCCCGCGCCATCGCGTCCCGTTTCCGCTCGCGGCTCAGTTCAAGTGCAGCTCTTCGGCATAATCGAACAGGACAGCGCTCGGCAGAAGCAGGCCAGGCGTCGGACAGACTGCCAGCAGCTCGTCGGTCGGTCCCACTACAGAACGGAAGTCCCCGGACTCAACCAAGCGCAAATCACAAGACAGAAGAGAGACCTTCCTGCGTCCATGGGCATCCGAGAGGCCACCAAGAAAATGCTGCGGAAGCTCAGCGGCCGCGACAAGAAGCAGGAGGAGGCGCAGCAGCTGCAGCCCGTGGCGCTTGCGGGCGCCAGCAAGCGCTCCACGACGCGCTCGGAGCTCTGCAGCTCGTTCGCGGCTACGGTCGTGACGCGGGAGGAGCTGGAGGGCCGGCGCAAGGCTATGAGCGACGGCATCGCCCCTGCCGCCGCCTGGGAGCAGTGCGGCATGTGCACCCGCAGCTTCGTGGCCAACTCCAGTCGCTACGCGGGCTTCTGCTCGCTGGACTGCAAGTCGGCGTCGCTCTACAGTCAATCGGCCAGGGTCTACCGAGGACGCTATCGAGACCATTAGCGGGTGAAAGAGATTTAAGCAGGGGGCCTTGCAGATGGAGCAGCGAGCGACGACCAGTGTGTAGTGTGTAGTGTGTAGTGTGTAGTGTAGTCTTGTAGACGTAGTGTGTCGTGAGGTGCGTCGCTTGCGGTTTTCATGTGGACGTCATTCCTGCAGAAACACGAATGCATGATACCATACCAAACGTTTGTTTGGTCCGGTCGGTCTTGAAAGGTGTTATTCCTAGCCTAAAGCGTGTGGTGGCCGGCTGGCCAGACGTTGCGCTCCGCATCGTGAGTCGCTGTTGCGGATGCGTCCGATTCCGAGTCGCTGCTGTCGTCCGAGTCCTCGTCTCCTGTTGCTCCCTGCTGCTCAACACCGTCCTCTACTTCCTCATCACTACTTCCATCATCGTCGTCGTCATCGCCGCTATCACCTTCGCTATCATCTTCGCTATCGTCTTCGTCCTCTTCGCTATCACTGCTGTCATCACTGCCTTCCTCGTTATTGTCGCCTCCGCCGTTGAGTTCCTCCTCAGAGAACATCAGCGTGCGGCAGGTTGGGCACACAACATTGCTGCAGTGCAAGTTAGCGTATGAGAACTCATAGGAACCACCAAACACGAAGGCTCTTTCTCGTACCGGTGCCTGATGTATTCTTTAAAGCAGCTCGCGTGCATGACGTGGCCACATGGCAGGACGTTCACGCTCTCAAGCGAGTCGAAAGTCACCTGCAACATCAAACCAGCAGCATGTTAGTAACAAACCACTAGCAGCCCCCAATTCATTAACACAGAACTCACATCTAGGCAAATGGGGCACTCTCTGTGCATGGACCCCTCGAGACACTTGTGCTTGGCCTCGAGCGAGTGCGGGTAGCAGCCACAACACTTGACGCAATGGTAGAAGTTCTCACGCCCGCCGACACTGTCATTAAGTCCCCCAAAAGTCAGCATCAACACTCCACCACCTCCCTCTTTTTTAGCTTCAGCTCGTCGCACCGGCAGATGCCGCACTGGTCGCAGTGGAAAACCTTTTCTCCGGCCCGGCGTCATCGAACAAGTTGCAGACAGAGCAGAAGTAGTTGGCCATGCGCTCGTGGCAGTTGACGCAGTCCTGGGAGCACTAGAATCAGTACATACAAACAGAAATACGCTAATATCAGTATGCGCAGCAGACACCGGACGGAACAGCCAGTACTTCTTCGCACGGGCTGCTCGGTCTGGCACAGGTCGCAGCTCATGAGGCGGATGGCGTGGCGGTCGATGCGGTGGTCATCCTGGAGCTGCTCGTCGTGGCAGAGGCGGCAGCCCACCCACTTCTTGCAGCACTCGGCCAGCACGTGGCAGCGCCGCCGTAGTGAGGACACTTGGAGCTCTCGGTCGCCATCGCGTCTGTCTGCTGATTCTCATGGAATGGATGGGCACTCAAGGGATTCCCTCGCTTCAGTGGCATGCACAGGCTTCTATTCGGGCTAGAGTATACGTCCACAAGGACAGTTTTTAAAGCAAGACAAATACTGTACATACCGGTACCGGTACCACAAATCCCTGCGATTTTCCCAACGCAACATTCCCGCTCTCCCGTTTAATCCGATCGGCGCAATAATCCTCAGACCCACTCGTCGACATCAGCGCCATGGAGCAGGAAGCGCAGCCCAAGGCGCCGGCGCCGAGCGAGCGGCAGCTGGCGCTTCCCTCGTCTCTGTCGTCCCTGGCGGCCTCCGCGTCCAGCAAAGTCCTGGCGCGCGCGCCGAGCCTCGAGGAAGGCGTCAAGTTCTCCGGAGGAGCAATGGCGGCGCTGCTGGCCATGCGCTACGCCGGCAGCCTGCGCTCCGCCTGCGTGGTGGGGCTGCTGTCCGGTCTGTTTGCACACTCGCTGTACGCAGACGTGCTGAGGAAGAAGCGGCGGCGAAAGCGGCAAGAGGAGGAGGAAGCAGAGGCGTAGAAGGCATTTTAGCTTTAAAAAGTATTATATTCTCTTGCTGGTTTTATACTTTTTATTTTTATGGGTGAGTGAGAGCTTGGAGAGGGTTCTGCAGCAGGAAGAAGTGCGGGATGGAGGGTGGACACAAAGAGGAGAAGCCGGGGAAGGAAGTGACGCTGAGCAGGTCGGCTAGAGGTTGAGTGCTGAGAGAAGTATTGGTGATGGAGAGAAGAGTGGAGATACAGGAGGTAGCGGACGTGGTGACGGAGTGCTTGAGGAGGAGCTGGAACGCACGGAAGAGACCGCGGGGGTAATGAGGAGGAACTCCTCGAGTTCGTGACGCACGCTGAAGGAACAAGACGGGTGTACGCACCAGTGGAGCAGCATCGGCAACAGCTCAACGTGCTCTAGTGTTGCTGTTTGGGAGTCGTCGGTGTCGGTCTCAGTTGCAAAGAGTTGGAACACCAAAGATCTCAGCTTGTCGGCATTGTGGCTGGTCCGAACTTCCCTGCGCTTTTCAAACCACAGCGGGAGTTTTTGAAGTCTTTGGCGACGAGAACAATGTTGTGGTGTGCTGACTGGCGATTGTCTTGGAGTTGACGCTTGATAGCTGGGAGCGACCGAGTTTCGTCCAGGTAATCCAGGATATCTTCAAGAGAGGGCATTCCTGCAAACTCGACACACAGTAGTGTCCAAACAAATTTCCGCCACGACACCGCTTCTCGAATTGAGCACTGCTGAAGCGTGACTGCTGCGACCGCACCTGCGTCCTCCCAGCGTGCTGGTAGACTCTCCTGTGTTGCGACTTCGAGAACTAGAGCCACAAACGTGTCACTAGCAATGCCCGTTCCTCCGAAGACCTCCGCTGCAATCGGATCGGCCAACTCCCAGTTTCGACAGGCGCGTACCAGTGCTCCAAGCTGTTCAATCGATAAGAAGTTCTCCCGCTGCGTCCGAGGCAGGCGCGCTGCGACTTCTGACACTGGTTCAAGTAACAGCTCTCGCACTGGCCAAGTCGCATGACCATGACTTCGAATATCTGCCATCACCTTCTCAATCGAATCATCTTTACTGCGAATGTCCTCTTGAACAGTTTGCTCTAGATGCCTAACATCGTTCGCATAGAGCTGGCCAGTTGTTTGTCGTAGCCGATCTGCAAACCGACACAACAGCGTTATTTGCTGGAGTAGCCGCGTGATCTCCTGTGTCGTCACATTCGTCTCGCTTAACGCGTACTGTTGGGCGGGGGGTCATCGGCCAAGTGGAAAGCGTACTCTGATGCAATATGTCCTAAAACGTTTAGCACCTCTTCGCCAGCAAGTTGTGCGTATTCCCCACCACCTGCTCGATCCCCACCAAGCTCCGTAGCAGCACTCATTGCCTCCCGTGCAACTACCTTCGAGAGCACCACCTTGTGCCCGGCGTCTTGAAAGTCTTCACCAAGAAAAGGAATGTAGTTATACATTTTAGCGCGGAGGGCCTCTAACTTCTTCATGGTGTGATCCACGAGAAAGAAGCAAATTGGAGGCAGGCACTGGTACACTACATCAACAGCCCCAATGACTTCTGGTAGCGGATCCTTGGCTAATACGTCAACAAAATCGTTGCCTGCTACGCGATTGAAATCTGCCGTGTCACCCAGAGACACCTCAAGTTCCGTTAAAATACGCTAGAACAAGGGTGAAGAAAATTGTGTTAGCGTAGCAAGGAAAATACATAATGACAAGCGAAGCTCTCCTCATTAGTAGTTCGACGTACCTCTCGTTGACCCTGGGAGGATGGAAATTTGAACTTAGCTGCCGCCTGGTCCATTAAAAACTGAAACGAAGCAGCCCCACCACTCTGAAGCTCATTATCCAGATCCTGCTCGGCCGTGAGCGCTAGTGTCGAGATTGCTTGAATGACAGACCGAATTCTGGCCATCGGCTCACGAATTCTATGAGATAAGCTTTTATCCATCTTCATCAGACAACAATAACGTCAAGAACATAATAATACACATCACGCACTTGCTCTTTGCAAACTTACATCATGCAACACGCGCACAAGCTCCAAGAGCGTATCATCCGCAATACTGAGTTCCTTTGAGGCTCGCATCCACATCACCCGATCAATGAAACCCATCGACTCGCGTCTTCTATCGCGTGCTTCCTTAAACTGTTCGGGAAAATCACCTTCCTTACACACAATTACTGCTGGGACCCCTTTATGGGGAGATTGCGTGAAAATGTCGATGCATAAATGGACTGTCTCCAGAACCACATCACGGTGAAGACCAGCTCGACTGACTCGGATGTGACGCGTAGTCTCACTCCAGTAGTTTTCCAGGTTTAGTCGTTGCTCATCATTACGTGCTCGCTGCTCTTCCTCGGAAGCAAACTTTTTCTGGGTCTCAGCTAACATGGCTTTTTGCGAGGAAGGCCTATTTTCAACCAAGTCAGATGTAGAATCCGAAGACTGCAATGGTCTCTCAGCATCTAAAGTCTGCCCCGAGGAGGATTCGTCTGCAGAAATTGAGAGCACACAATCCCAAGCGGAAATGACGGCGGGGGCAGGTGGTTCCTCTTGTGATTCTGATGCTTCCTCTTGCGTCGATTGCTCATTTGGATTTATCTCCTCAGTCTGAATGTCTGCCAGAATATACTTTTCCAGAAGTTTAGCTTCCTCCAACGTCCTGTAACAAGGATAATATAAACAATTAGTAGCAATGCAGACCAGACTTTAACATTAGTCACCGTCTTACCTAGGGAAGTTCTGGAGAATACAACCTCCGGATACACTCGAACAAACGCTTGAGCCTCCCTCAGGTGGGGTTGCAGCTTCTCGCCGGTACACGGAGATGGCCTTCGCGATAATTTCGGTGGTCATCGTCTCAGGCAGAGCTGTATTTTTTGTCGGAGGCTGGAGATCTTAAGTCCGAAGGCGCCCAGTTCTTGCTGTTGATAAGCATCACAGCAACATATCTGTAAGTAGATCACGCATCACACACTAAATACTACACACTGCACCGATACCTCACGATCACTGAGTGTCGCTAGTTGGTCTCCTATCTTTTGAGGATCGTAGCTCATCTTCACACATTCCTCCACAATGTGGTCAAGCTGAATGAACACCAGATGATGATCTTTTGAAACTTGGCGGACAAGCTCTACGCCGCTCTCATCCTCGGTAAAGACACTCAGAATTACGAACGAGTCAGGTCGGTGCCAGGACGTATCCAACACGGTGGTGGAGTGGCTGCAGCTCTCAGCCAACAACTGAACGTCGGATCTAGGGTCGTAGGTTGTGAGCGTAGACTGAAGAGGTAGCGTTGCCCACACGTCTGAAAATGACAGAAAGTTGCTAACGGCCGCATTAAGTCCGTAGCACAACTCCAACCCGCCTTGTTCATTGAGTGTTGGCTGTGAAGAGGTTGGTTGAAGAAATAGTTTCTTCAGGGACTCGACATCAAGTGTATCTCGATCACTACGAACAGCACAAGTACCATCATGCTACGTGTTAGTCTCAACCATCAGTCCTACGCCCCTCTGAAAACCGACCTGGAGAAGACAATCGCCGTAGCTAACGAAATTAGCCCTTCCACGGCATCAGAACACACAGCCCATGCGCGAAGCTGCTCTTTCTTGCGTGATGCTGATCGAAGCTCCTCTAAAATCTTCGCGTCCTCTTCGCGCTTCATACTTCCAGATTCATGGAGTCGCGTATAGTGTTCTTCGAGTCCGGCTTGTCTCTCCTCGAGGTTCTTTTCGCGAGCATCCACGGTAAGATCGGTTTCCGTCGTGCCGTCCAACACGGGAGACTCATCTGTTTCGTGGCTAAAAGAAAGTGGGTTGTCATGAAGGTTATGATTCTGCATCTGCTCTGCTTCATGCGCTTCGATCGACTGCATTACGGGGATTAAACAAACAAAAACACAAGTGAGCCGCAATTCGTGTTACCGTATTCAATCATCACACACCTTTTTCTGGTCGGCCAGCGCTTTCTGCCGCCTCATACGACGATCTTTCTCCGCAGCTAGCTGTGCTTTACGTCTTTTGCGCAGTTCTTTCATCATTTTAATATTGTTAGAAGGCCTGAAGTCGAGATCTTCAACTCGCCTCTCGAGACCTCGGAGATGCGCAAGAGCTCCTGCATCATTTGCCGCAAGAGCTCCTGCATCATTTGTCGTGATCGCCCGCAGCGATTGTGCCGTGACACCGGTCGAAAGGCCGAGCCTGTTCATATTCTTTTCAAACTCGACAACACCAACAGCAGCATCCTGTTGACTTTCTGCTATCTTTGCCTCCGTAAAAATCCGCTGCCGCTCTTGCAAGGCCAACTCAAGCCTCAGGTCATCACGCTCTGCAGCCAGGTAGATACGCTAGTCAAATAGATTAATGAAAATCACAAACCAGTGCGAGATATCCTTGCTACAAATTGCAGGCAGACTGACTTACCTGCGTGTGTTTCCACTTCTTAAAGTGCTCTTTGTCCCAATCTTGCATGAACTTTGCCTTGGCGTGTAGATGAGCTCGTGCAGCGGCATACCCTGCTGCCGAGTTTGAATTCTTGTCGGCTTTAGCTTGTTCATGGATCTGTGGAGTTACAAGAAGTTAGAGAAACATATTATATACGGTAGAGCACCGAGCACTAGGCATTGGAACGTACATCAGTCAACTGATTCTCCGCTGTCCACCGAGCTTGCTCGAATTCGCGCAAATGTACCGCCATGTCGATACCTTTATCGAAGCGAACCTCCGTCGGGTGGAATTTCTTCGTTGTGGCCACTATGAAGCGCTCTTCGACATCTCGAGGGGAGATTCGATTGTGCAGCAGTTGCTACTTTTGTCGGTTGCTCGGGAATATCCTCTTTGCTTTGCCACTGCTCGGTCGTGCTTTCGGCCGTGGGCGAAGGAAGTCTTTGAGCTGTAAAAGAAATTGAAGCACAACAGAGCGGTTTTCCATCATGATTTCCCGACGTGTGTTTACAGGAAAAGGCAAGCCTAAAGCCTCAAATCTCGGGCCCAACAGCTCCATGTTATGTATCTTGGCCGCAGTACTCGAGGCGTCCTCGTAGTTCTCGAACTGGGGTTCCAGTCCTTTGAGATGCAGCACCTCGGCCAAGACATATCCATTACTGAGATCCCGCTCGAGCACCTCCACCTTCCGATGTACTTTGAGATCCTCGTTCAGCCAGTGCAGCAGCAAAGAGCTCATGGCGAACTCGGTGAAGCACAATACTGGGAGAGCCGCTCGAATCGTTAAACCGCCGCCCTGCCAGAAATATGCGCAACGGACGGCTATCATACACAACACCCCACTTTTTACCTATTCAATACTGCACCACAAAATGCTGTTGGTGGTGCCACAGCAACTGTAAACTCATCTGCATTGCCAGTAGAACCAGTCTCGCTCGTACAGATAGACAACAAACTTTCAGCATCGCGTGGTTGTGCTCCAAAACCCTGCTTCTTCGTTACAAGCCACCTGTCCGTACAGCTACAAGAAAAAGTGTTATCAAACTAGTCCAACATCAGAGTGCACTCGTAACGTCGATCTCTCTCAGCAGGACTTGGCATTGCTATTGTTACAGTGATTGTTGACCATACGGTTCATACGCTCCAGCTTCTGTCGACGCGGCACGGGTGACCGTCGAGTCCACGCCGTGAGTTGCATAATCCTCTGCTCCAGCAGCTTCTCGTCCCACAACATCGTGTCCAACGAAAACCTGCACCAAAATGTTCAACACATTAGTCCACTAAATGCAAAAACAAAACAAAATAAACTTAAACTGTCCACTCACCCTTTGGGTAAGTCTTGTTCCCTATAGATTGGCACGTCCTCACTCTGCTGGTTGCGAGGGTGGCCGACACGCAGTGGCACGTAACCTATAGGTGTATTTAACCACTGAGCAAAAATTCACTTAAAGTTGTGTTTAAAGTTGGGCAGCTCGGTCGGACCTTCCGGAGGAACCGGCGGCGCGCCGATGCTCGTGACCACCGCCACCTCCTGATTCGGGTAGAACGTTTTCCACTTGTCGCTGGTGTAGAAGCCCACGCCGTCGCTCGTGACGCCCTCGCGCTGGTTGTCCACGGCCGAGTCGGTCATCGTCGACAATTCCGCTCCGTCGCCGATTTTAAACTGGAAGACGCGCATTTTCCAAGCTGAATTTGAGGATTGAATCCAATCAAAACAAAGGAAACATATTCAGATGGAACTATAAACGTCTATGAATTAACCTTAAATGTGATTTTCAGAAAATACGCCGTGCTGGAGCCATGGGTGTGTCAATGCCTGTTGAGCTGACAGTCGATGCGTGGGGTCGATCTGCAATAGTGCGTGCAAGAAGTCCAGGAATTGCGGGTCTTTGGTGTGCACGGCTTCTTCTAGTGACGGCAGATCGAGACGCGCAGCCAATACGCCGTTGCCAGAGTGGTCCACAGTGAACAGTCCGGTGTCTATCAGTTGAGCCTGCAGATCCCCGCGGTCAGCTAGTAGAGATGCAGGAATGGGGCCTACAAGAGAAGCAAGAAATTATGTCAGCGACTAGACAAAACTAACAACAACACAATTCACGTCAATGACTAACCAATTGTCGCCAGGATCTTGGCCAGCAGCGTCTGCTCCGAATCGTTACGGAACAGGACTTCACCCGTGAACATCTCAGCGATGACGCACGCGAGCGACCACAGATCAATTTTCTGGTCGTAGAGCAGTCCAAGAATTACCTGCAGAAGAAGACGTCACAAGGTCAGAACTGAACTGCTTTAACCATCAAACCTGTTGTAACATCTCCAACGCACCTCAGGAGCACGATATGAACGTGACTGGACGTAAGACGTAAGCTCGTCGGTGACAAAACAGGCCGACCCGAAGTCGATCACCTTGATGGTGCATGTGCTGAAGTTTTGAATCAGGATATTTTCTGGCTTGAGGTCGCAATGCACAAGTCCCAGCGAGTGCAAAGTGTCCAGCGCCTCCAACACCTCGATCGTGATCTTTTTCAAACGCGGGATGCTGAAGTAGTTTATCACTCCACGCTGCAGGAGTAAGCGAGAGAATTCGTAGAGATTATCTCGAAGAAGCTGCCAACACAAACAGCAAAATTAGTAGTGGTAAGCACGAAATAACACGCTTTAATAGTAATGCGATGCCCATTGAGTACCAACCTCTGTGACGATGATCAGGTGTTCACGGAAGTAGAAGGAGTCCAAAAGACGCACGAGATGTCTTTCATCCACCTTGCAGTTCTGATCGATATAGTCTAACACACGGATCTCGTCCACTCCCTGATCGAAGTACTCCTTATTGTTCTTGATAATTTTGAGGCACACCGACTGGTCCGTGGTTGTATCAACACATTTGTAAGTTCGGCTGAACACGGCCTCGCCGATTGCTAGCTCCACCTAGATTAGGATAGCCACAAGACATCAGTACAACACTGAAAAGGAGAAGTTATTCCGACTAACCGCATACCTTATATCGGCCGCCAATCACGCTTCCGACACGAGGACGCCAGTCTTGATTGGGTTCGAATCCAGTGCGGTTCTTCTCTCGGATAATCCGAAGTTGAAGCACCTCATATTCTTTCGACTCGCCGTCATCATCATCGTCGTCCTCGCCGTCGTCAGATGCCTCTTCCTCGTCGCAAGCATCATCACCCTCCTTGATATCGACGGTGTGAACGTTATCGACTTTCGGTTTTGGCTTCTCCTCGATCTCTTCGTGGAAGACCGCCGCGTGACTTTTCGGCGGGGAAGTGTCTGTAAACACATTCGGAAAGGCGCCTCCATCATTAAAGTGTGTCATGCCGTTTTTCAACTCTTCATCTTGTTCGTCTTCCATGTCAAAGACTTTTCCCTCCTCCGTCACTTCGCTCAGATCTTCCACATCTCCATCTTCACCTTCCCCGTCTACGTCTTCATATTCAATCTCATCTTCGTCTTCTTCATCGTCATTCTCAAAGGTCTCGTCCTCGCATACCGAGCTCACCATTTCGCTGTACACTTCATCTTCTCCTCGCACATTGTTGTCTTCCTCCTGCGTGAAGGCAAACTGATTCGGTTGTCTCGGCCACAGTGCCGACACCGGCTCGCCATCCATCGACGTGTTCCCGGGCGACACTCCCAGTCCAAACGACGACTGCGGCGAGCTCGAAATCCTCGCCGAGCTCGTCTCTCCGAACGTCGCGTTCACGATACGAATCGGATCCGAGATCATGTCATCCATCGCGTTGAGCGCTCCTTCGTTCATGTGCAGCTGGTTCACCGCTTCCGCGAGGTCGTTCTCGTACTCGGACTCAAAGTCGCTGCTCCCGTCACTGTCACTGCTGCTGCCCTCCTGGCTATGCTGGTAGCTGTCACAGATCCCTAATGACGTCGCCGGACGGTCGGGCCTGTCATCCTCGTCCTCCTCGGCTCTTCTGTCCCTCTCCCAGAGCTGCAAATTGTCCGCCGACAAACTCTCCGTCAACCTGCCAATCTCCTGCCCGCCGTCGAAGAAGCGATGCAGCAGTAGCGAGTTCTCCTCCCCATCTCTTGCTGGAGCGCTGTCCGCAGCTTCTCGTTCGTGTGGATGCGCTCCACAGCCACCGGCACGTTGGCGATGGACTCGAGGATGAGGCTCAGCAGCTCCCGGCGCTCCAGCTCCTTGGTCTTCTCTCGGTCCGCGGCCTTCTCGCCGTCCGTGACGCGCCCCAGGAACGACATGGGCGGTCGGAACGGCTCGATACCTGACGGTTTCGACGCTGCAGCGGTCTCGTGACGCAGCGGACGAGCTGGAGACGCGTCGGACACGCTGCGGACCACGAGCGGAGGCGTCGGCGTCGAGGACATCGCGATGATGATTGCGACTTCCGACCCAGAAGCTCAATGCGGCGTGATTGGCGGGCTCTGGGTTACCCAATGGGTGAATTAAGGGAGTGGATATTAACCAATTAGGATGAGTATTGGTGTGCTGCAACATGCCGCTGCTGAAGCGGGTGCTGCCGCCGGAAGAGCTGGGCGAGGCGCCCCAGGAGACGACAGCCGAGCAGCTCTTTGCGTCCAGTATCCAGTCGCAGGAGCTGAGGGTGCAAAGACGACTAGCGGCGGCGGCCTGTAGCGCCCCGTTGGTGACCATGGCGTCGTTAGCGAATAAGACCGACGACAAGTATTGATACAGTTTGACGCAGTTGCCTATTTCCCAGGAGTAATGACGAAATGCTTGTATTGCAATGATGTGATGTACTAATGTACTAGTAGTAGTGCTCTGGCTGGAGAGACTGTGGCTGAAGCTCTAAGTGAAGACGTACGAGTTTGTTTGGTGCAGTGTCTTGTGATCACCTTCCAAACTGACAGTAACCTTACTGTTTCTTGGATTGTGAGCAGGAGTGCGTCGCTGCTGCGTTGCTGGTTGCCAAGACAGGGTGGCACGTGCAGTTCTTAGGCAGTGACTCGAAGCTCGTCACCAAACGCCTGGCGTTAGCTGTCTCAAGATGCGATGCCGGGATGATGACGGATCTGGCTGCGCAGTGTCTGCACCGCGTGCGTTTTCGGCCGTGTCGAACTGTCTACGAGTTGCTGTGTGAGCTGGATCGCGTGCAACAGAGCTGGACGGTATGTTTGCTGCTTGGGGTTGGCGTCGTGAGCTGAAACGTTCGTGCTAACCGAACTGAGATGGAGCAGGAGAAGCCGGATCCAGGCAGCGAGGCAAGAACTCGGCTCGTGGTCGTTGGCCCGCTCTGCGACTTATTCTCGTCGTTCCAGACGGCATCGGGAATGACAGCCACCGGTACGGGTCACTGATCATGAAAACCCCACATATCTTTGGCGACTAAGCTTCAGAAATGTCCGATAACTGTCAGGTGTCGGGCTCAAGCGCATGGTCGAGTTGGCGATCAAGCGACTGCGGGGCACGACGAGTATCCACATCAGCATCATGCAACCCGAAGCGAATTAAAGCGCTGAATACGGGACTACGGTAGATAAACCTTCAGCTCAACTCAAAACTCGATTCAAATCAACTCCGTCATCATTGCGTCTCTCAAGATCCAGCTTCAGGAATCCGCTTGGAATGCATCGCCCAAATATTCACGGGACGGTCTTGATGGCGTCTCCTCCATTTCTTCCGTTTCGATGTGCGCTGCATCGCATGGACCGACGAATTTCACTGGAATTGAACCTCACTGCTACTCATGTCTCCTCGTCGTTTCACAACGGCAGCAAAACACATGTCTCCACACCCCAACCCAAGGCCGGAATATGTATCTCCTGCACCCGACCGTCTCCAGCGCCCACCTGCCTTGCACAATCCCGTCCTATCCGTGCACTCGCTCAATTTCGTCCGATCGCAGACACTTCGAGCAGCTTCGAGCAGCTCCAGAGGCGCTTTCCCCCGCAAGCAGCAAGCAGCAAGCAACGCGATGGCTCTGGAGACTGTCGGCGCTCGACCGCGCACCCAATCGGGCGGCGCGGGGCTCCTCCAGACGACCAAGGCCGGCCACGTGGCCATGGACGTGCCCGAAGTGGACGAAGACGACGCCTCGTCCGAGACGACGCAGCTGCTGAGCGACGACGAGGACAAGCCCAAGCCTAAAACCAAGACCAAAGTCAAGACCCAGAGCAACCAGCTGGAGCTGGACCTGGAGGCCGCCGACGACCAGGAACTGACCAAAAAGACCACGGCCAAAACGGCCAAGACGTCGTACGTGGCGCCCTCCGTGGTCGTCTTCTGGCTCAGCATGTGGTTCACACAGAACATCGGCGTGACCTTCTGGAACAAGAAGGCACTGGGCGCGCTGCGGCTGCCGGTCACGCTCACCTTCGTGCACATGACGTGCAACACGCTCGGCGCGTTCCTGTACATTCACGTGTACAAGGGCATCGAGCGCAAGCCGCTCAAGTCTGGACAGAAGCAGTTGATGGTTTACTTCTCGCTCATCTTTGTCAGCAACATCATCACGGGCAATTGGAGTCTGGGACTCGTGTCCATCTCGTTTAACCAGGTCATGCGCGCGCTTGTGCCGGCGGTTGTCGTCGTGCTCAGCATGCTGATTCTCGGCAAGTCCTACTCGCTCAAGCGCAAACTGTCTCTCGTCCCTGTGGCGTTTGGTGTCTACCTGGCCTGCACCGGCGACAACTCGAGCACGCTCCTGGGCTTCATTATCACCGTCGTGGCCATTGTGTTCGCTGGACTGAAGGCTGTGCTGTCCAACAAGGTACGGTGTGCTTTCTCTTTGCACTGTAGACTATCGATATTTATTTGTGTGGCTTTCTGACTACCTTTTTGATCTTTTTGTATGGACTGCAGTTCCTGAGCGGAGACCTGAAGCTGCACCCTGTGGACTTGATTATGCACCAGGCGCCTCTGTCGGCCTGCTGGTGCTTGATCACCATGTTCTTGACCGGTGAAGTCAACACGATCATGGAAAACTGGGAAGTGGTGCCGTCTGCTAGTTTTTGGTTCATCCTGACCGGTATTATCAGCTTCTTGTTGAACGTCACGAGCTTCATGGCGAACAAGGTCACGTCTCCGGTGACGCTATGCGTGTGCGGCAACATGAAGCAAGTGGTCGTGATCGTCATGTCTATCCTCATCAACCACGATGTGATCACGGTCCAGAAGGCTATTGGTATCGTTGTCGTATCTATCGGAGGTGCCACGTACGCTTACATCTCAACAAAGGAGACGATGGGCACTGCTCCTGCACCAGCTAAGCCGAAGCTACAGACACAGAACGCGTAAATCCACTGTTGATCATCATTTTAGCGAGCTGGACTGCCGAATATTGATGCGTATGCTAATAGACAAACAGAAGCTTATTAGAATGGACTTGCGTGTTTATTTTATCCAAGAAAAAAATGATGAAGATATACACAAGCAAGCAGGACCGCGCTTGTCATCTTTAGCTCTAACAGCCCCATTTGAATCTGGTTGTATTCGTAGGCTCTCGTTGCTCGTCTTTATCGGATGGAACCATCAAACCTCGTGCGTGTGGATAAGCTGGTAGCGGATCCCCACAGGAGCGTCACGCATAACATCTGCGTGCAGTACCGCCACCAGGACCAGGAACGCAACAACAATGGGAACAAGTACCAAAGGTGATGAGCGGTGCAGCCCTGCCAGCTTCATCCCCGCGTACTCCTGGTCTTCGTCGTCTTGCACGTGAGGAAGAGCATCAGCCTCGTGAATCACGTTCTCCGCAAGTTTCACCTCGTCAGAGGCACCTAGCCATTTCGTCAGGTACTCTAAGATCTGCTCGCGCTGCTTTTGAGTGGTTCTGGTACGTCTGGGTTAGCTCGCAGGTCACCGCAGTGGCCACATAACTCACACTTGGCTAAATTGGCGATTTCGTCTTCCGATAGAGTGTTTAGCACTGACGCACGCTGCCACGGGTCATCACCACCGTTCGAGAAGAAGATCTTGTGGCCTGTCGGATGGTCTCCTCCGTACAGCTTGGTGATTTCTTCCACGCCCTTAGCCGGATCCACCGCGTCACCAAAGACGGCGTGGCACTGCTTTTCATGATAGGCCAAATCCACCATAGCCGCACGCAGACTCTTCTCTTTCGGAGCGACCTGGAAGTACGCCAGCTGAGAGCACTTCTGCCAACGCCACGAGCGTCCGTCACCCCAGCGTGTCGTGTTTTGCTCTAAACACTTGGTGTCGTAGAAGCACTCGCTACCAAAAGAGGCGCCGTACATGTCAATTGTAAAGTTGGCGAAGGACTCGATCAATGAATCGTTGCGTTCGAAGGCACTGACCATACGATCGCACACCACATCCTTGTGGCCGTACTGCACCGCCATAGCAGCAGCATCCGCGATCATGTAGAAAAAGTCGGGATCTGCTAGGTCCTGTGCACCCAAAAGCGTCTTCACCTTTGTTGCGTTCCCACTGGCAATCTCCTTCTCAAAGGCTTGTGTTGTCAGACGCAGAACGCCGGCACACGATGGTCCAGTAGCTATCGCCACCTGCTCATCAAACTCATGGAACTTGTACACCGGTTGCACCACTCCAGAGCTTGAGAGCGAGGCGACTGTCGTTTCCGGGTAGGCAACTCGAAACCACGCCGAGAGCGCCCCAGGGTACGACCCTCAATGGCGATCCACTTGTTCGCATCCTTCGTCCCCAGTTTCTTCTGATAACTCTCCTTGAAGTGCTTTAAATCCGCCAGCGCTTGCTGCACCGTCAGATATCGGTAGTTCTCGGTGGACAGATCCCCATTCGGCACACTCTTGCCATAGAACCGATGCTCGAGTGCCAAGATCTACACACAATCACCACAAAAACAACACCAATTTCAATATCTTTAAAAGAAAAACTCCTTACTATCTAAGAGCCACCACCTCCCGACCTTCGCCCCGAACTTCTGGGCGATCACGTTTACGAACCCTCCCGGAGGCTTCTCCATGGCCCCCTCTCCTCCGATATAGAGGATCACAGGCCCATTAGGCGCCGTCCAGAAGTCATCCTGCTCGTAGTAGCGCTGCTGGAACGAGTCGGTGCTGGCCGGTGCCAAGTGGTCCAGTCGCTGCGTGAACCAGAGCGCCTGGGCTTCCGTCTGCACGAAGAGATTGTCCTCCGCCTGCACGAGCTGCCACAGCTGCCCGTTCTTGGCGTGCGAAGGGAAGTTGCTGGCCTGGACGTAAGCCAAGAGCCCCACGAGCAGCAGGACGAGGAGCACCATGATATAAGGCCGACAGATACGATTATAATATCGGTCTGGTTTGTGTCCCATCGTGATATCGGAGTTAAACGGGTGGCGATAGTAGCACTGTGGGCCACTTCAACATGCACTTGAGCCAGTTAGTTGGTTCATAGCGTTTTGAGGTAAAGAGACAACAGTTCATTTGAGGATGGCAGGGAAGAGAAGCAAGAAACAGGTTGGACGGCGCCGATGTGCGAAGACTGGGAGGTTCTTGTCTGCGTCAGCTCCACGAACTCAAGGACTCTGAGAGCTGCCAATTTGTGTTCGTCGCTGCTGCTGGACAAGGAGCTCTTCCAGGACTTCCTGCTGTTCGTGGATGCAGATAGTGCGCTAGTGCTTTGTAAGGCGATGGTGGATTGCTGTTTGACGCGCAGCGTCCTGTACGACCGTGGCTGGTGGCGTCAGCTGCTGCAGTCGCATTGCCTGGCAGACCTTGCTGCGCTGAAGGTTCACCGCAGCGTCGTGCTGGATGAAGGCTGCAACGAACTGATGGACTACCTCAGTCTGCGCAGTCAGCTGGAGCGCTTTGAGCGGCTTGTGAAGGTGGTGAAGGGAGATCTGGGCGATATTGTGACAGTTGGAGAGCAGCGCGTCGACTGCTTGGTGTTCCCGACGTCGAACACGTACAGGAACCCTTCCAGGGGCGTCTCTGGTCGCGTGCACGAGCGAGCAGGCCCAACGCTGGATCAAACGGTGCAAAATGTGAGAATGCGAACTGCTGCGAGACCGGGAAGTGTGTTGTGTACGGTGGGCTGTGACTCTGGTGTGCGGCTGCTGGTGCACTGTGTGGGCCCCTCAGGCGTTCAACCTGACGGAGCGGCCCGGCTGTATCAAACGTACGCGAATTCACTGCTTGCAGCCGACAGCAATCACGTAGAGTGCGCTGCAGTTGCTTCGATTTCAACGGGCATGTTGCGATTTCCTGTGGCTCAGGCAGCCAACATCGCAATGAGTGTCATACGGGACCTGGTGCGACTGTATCCTCACTGGGCCGTCAACGTCGCATTTGTGTGTATCGATGAAGAAGTGTACCGTCAGTTCCAGCGTGCGCGCCATGAAACATTGCACACTTTTGATACAGCCGCATTTCCCTACCCACGCGTGCTGAGCGATCTCACCGCGGCTGAACATCAGGCAGCGGATGCTGCTTGAAAAGTTGCTTAATCTATCGTGCGAAGCAAGTTTGGCCGGATACGAGTGGATTCTCGATTGCCTATCTTTCTTGAAAGTTCGTGAAGGTTGAGTTTGTGCCGACTTAGTTTGTGAGCACTGAATCAAAATGTTACTTGTCTGTTTTGGCATACTTATTCCTTACTTTGTGCCATCATTCGCTTCAGGTGCTCCATGTTCAGCGGTGGGAAGAGACTTTCGTACTTTTTCCAGACGCGGCGTGGTTGTCGTGAGGTGCGCGTCCGATCTTCGTCAGATGGCCGTTCAAGCGAGCCGAGGGCCTGGCACACTCTTTCAAGTGAGTAGGTAGTGTTAGTAGTACTAGTAGTACTGCCGCGCTCTGATCGACGCTCGCGTGGAGGCACCACTGGCGCGACCAAGTTCTGTGGAACTGGTGAGGCAAAGTCAGGCATGATCATTGCTTCGCGTTGCTGCAGCCTTAGCCTTTACTTCTCTGTTCGCCGGTAACATTTCCCCGTTGCACTTGCGATGCACGTGCCGGTGTGTCCTGATGGACCGTGGATGTGATAGTCGATACGTTCTCCACGCGACTTTGCTGGTGAGACCTCTTGGATCCTCTTGGCTGTCCTGAGGTAGTCCCAGTTTGTTGCCTTGATTTGTCAGCTGTGCGTAGGCTTGGGGTGGCATTCTTCGAGGGACTCTTGTTAGGCGGCACTGTCGCTGTCGGGTCTGCAGGTGAAATGTGATTCTTCGAGCTGGGAGAAGCAGAGTTGCTGTTGACAATTTCCGCATTCGATGCTGGTGTGCGAGTTTTTCGTGTAGACGGCTCCGTTCTTTTTCGTTCCTAGAGTCGCAGTTTGAGTGGGTGGTGGAGTTTTGGACTTCGCTCCAGTTCCACATTCTTCCGTTGAATACGGCATCACCTTGCTCGGTGGTGTGAAAATGACTTCAGGCTCCTCTGCGGCTAAGGACGTATCAACTGCAACATCACTTGGATCTTGTGTTTCTTCTTTATGCCCTGCAGTGTGCACTGGTGCCACATACTTCGGAGATACCACATCATCCGACAGCACGCCTCCCTCATACTCGAAAGCATTAACATCATCGTCTCCAGCTGAGTACCCCAGAACTTCAGTGGATTGGGAAGACTCGAACTCGTCTCGTTTAGCATGTTTTTCTTCTTCTTCGTCATCCTGTTGTGAGTAGTGCACACTTTCAGCAGATTCCTTGCCCTCTTGCGTAGAAGCATGAGTCTCTGTCTGGTGCTCAACAGCAGTGGAGACATTAAAGCCAAAGGTCGAGGCCAGCTGTCGAGACCTCGAGGCCAGCTTTTGTAGAAAGCCTTCCGTGTTGCTGTTTGATCGTTTTCGCTGCTCTATTGTCAATTGAGTTTCCGATTCCGATGCAGCAGCAGCTTCTGCATGTTGTATCCGGGTCTCACTCTCCGCTTGCAAGTGACTTGGCATCTCTGCCTGTGTTTGCGTTTGAGATTGGTTTTGCAGCGTTTGACTCTGCAACTCGGTCTGCGTTTGCGTCTGACTCTGCATTTCTACTTGATTCTGCGTTTGGCTTTGGGTTAGCATATCAGTCTGCGTTTGGGTCTGTGTCTGCGTTTGGCTTTGCATTTCGGCTTGTGTCTGCGTCTGGCTTTGCGTACTCTGTGTCGGACTTTGTGTCTCTGTCAGCGCCTGACTTAGACTTATGCGCTTCCGTGCCTTTTTGGCAGCAGGTCTCACTTGGGCAGGCTTTTCCGGTGAGTCCTGAGTGAGGTCGACGATCATGTTCGAAGGTGTTTGTTTCTTCCGCCGCGGAGATTTCGGCGTGCTTGGCGTTGACTGTTTGCTTTCTTCAAACCCGCTTTCTTCCTCCTCCGTATCGCTTCCGTCCAAATCACTGTCTACTACAAACGTCTCGTGGATGTTCTCCTGCTGGAACGGATACGTCTGACTCTCCATCGTCGACCTCACCTCTGCTTCGTCAGTCAAAGTCGCCGACAGATCCACCGGCGCCGACTGCTGTGTCTGCGATCGAGGTTCGTGCCACGTCCGTGACTGCGTCATGGGTACCACCCCGTTCTCTTCAATCAACTCCGAGTCCGTCGGCTCTCTCTCCGTCGTCTGCAGACCCCAACCTTCCTGTTCCTCCAGCTCCTGCTCTTGGTCCTCGGGGATCACACAGTCCTCTTCCAGCAACGGCCGCTCGTTGTCAAAGTGTCCTCCTGGCGTCGCCTCCATCTCGACAGGCTCCAGCCCTTGCTGTATCATGAGCACCTTCTCCAGTTGAGCCTCAGTTAACTGCTCGAGCCTCTCCATCACCCGAGGGTCGCTGCACACTTCCGGCTTCTGGTCCACGGCCAGCTCGTTGTCGTCCACGACGCTGAGCGCCTCCACCCACATGTAGACTCGGTCCCTGCTGATGGCGGGCCTTGACACTGAGCTCTGACTGCGCTGGCCGTCCGTGGCCAGGCAGCGCCGCAGCGTCGCGAAGTGGAACTTGTCCACGCGCACCACGCTGCCTCTTAGCCGCCCGATGGTCTTGTAGCCGCGTGTCTGCGCCAAGAAGCCCATCACATGGCTCGGCACGAAGGCCTCCACGTCGAAGTTGCGGTCCACGAGCGTCACAGTGCGCTGGACGCTGTTGGTGCGGCGCACGAGCATGACGCGGCCGCTGGCGGGCTGCACGGCCGGCTGCGACTCGCTGTCCTGGCTCAGGTCCTCGGAGAAACTGTCGGGCGTCGGCCGGTTCTGCATCGGAGCGCCCAGCGCCGCCAGCAGCTCCCGCAGCAGGAACTCGCTCGCGAAGTGCGGCCGCATCTCGCTCACTTGCTGATCGTATCGGAAAGTACACACAAAATTGAAATTAAGGGCGCGAAAAGCGTTTCAAACATAATCTGCATCGACGTATCTTACGTAACGTACATTTGACTCTTAACACAATCTGGATCCACCCTGTTTTTGGTCTCGACGCTCGCATTCGACCCAAAACTGCACATCAAGCATGATGGGCTGGGGTCGCGTCGCGGCGCGGGGCTTGCGCGCGGCGCCTCGCGGGGCCATGGAGCTGCGCTCAAGGCCGGGCTGCCGTCTGCAGGCGCACTCGGAGCCTCGAAAATGGCAGCAGCGCCGTCCTGTGCGCCGTCCACGGCCGCGGCCTTCAAGAGCAAACGAGGGAGGGCGAGGCCGAGCGCCTACATGTTGCTAGGGAGGTACCAGGTGGACCGGCTGCTGCGTCTGCGGCAGAACGAAGGTGGGGGATCGAGGACGGACCAGGGACTGACGATTGCAGTGCGGACTGACGTGGTCTGGTGCTGTTTGAAGCGGTCAAGGCGGCCAAGAAGGCGGCGGAGACGGAGGCTAAGGAGGCGGTGGCGGCCGCAGAGGCCGAAGCCAACAGCAAATTGCGGAACTCGCTGGTGACGTGGCTGGGCTGTGCCTGTGGCTGCGACGGGTGCTGACAATGCGACGTGGATGTAGGTGCTGCGCTTCAGCAACGAGAACTCGTACCTGAACTGGGCGAGAAATGGAGTGCTCTCGTCGGCTGTGGGGGTCGCCATGTACGCGCAGGAGCACCATCGTGGAGCCCAGTTGAGTGGCGCTGGTATGTCTTGTGGCGGTTGCATTGCTAGCTGAGTCAGGGGCTGGTGATGATGAAGCTGATGGATTTGATCTCGTTGTGTCTAGGCCTGCTGCTGCTGGGCTTCGGGTACATTGGTGTCGGCACGGCCAAGTATATTTACTACATTTTCCGCTTCCGCCACGTCATGGAGCTGTCCTGGGCAAGCGTCTTCGGAACGATTTCCCATGCGGCGTGGGGACTGGCCATCTGGTTGACCGCTATTGCCTCCTTCCTGGTACGTAGAAGATTGCCAGTGTGGCATGTCATCACAAGACGACACTCACTAACAATGTGGATGCAATTTACGTGACCTACCAACAGGAGAGCGTGCCTCTTGAGCTGGACGCGATGCTGCTCACGGAGCCCATCGCGAGCTTCCTGCCCTTCCGAATTCGCCAGGGGCTGATCGAAACGTACAGCCTGCACCTGGACGACCTCGAGCACCACAACGACGAGCAAGAGCGTGTGATGCGTGCGATCCGCGGCGACCGGGCTGACCCGGAGATCCCGCCGGTCCAGGTGGGCGAAGAGCTGCCTCCCCAGTTGGAAGCGCAGCTGATCGAGCAGCAGCTTCACACCAGCCCTGGCACTTCGGTGGTGGTTCCTGCTCCTGCTCCTGTGGCTCCCCGACCTTGAGTCTGGCGCCCGAAATCAAGTGTTCTGTTCTGCGTGGTGCTGGCAAGAGTGTACTGCCTATCCTGACACATCGTAGACAGTCATGATGTGCTAACGGAACCAACGGAACCACAAGTGTCCATCTGAACAGCTTCAAACGCAAGCCGGGTAGAGAGATCTAGGTACTGTTTCATGGTCTTTCTGCCTGTTTTTGATTGCCGCCTTACCGGCGGTATTTGATCACATGCTGCGTCCGCTTCCACGCTGCCTCCCTCTCTTTTTGTTTGCTTTGTTCACGGCTTCAGCGCCTCCTCCAGGGGGATGTCAAAGTCCGGATTGCGGCGGATGGTCTTGCCGTCCCAGCTCAAATTCAGCGGCTCGTACGTGTCCTCGCTCTTACCGGCCTCAATGATGGGTGCGACCAAGATCACGTCGCTCTCGGGGACTTGGGCAGCGTCAGGCCGTGGGCCACGAGCTCCTGGAGCACGTTCAGGATCTCCTTGTCGCTCTTGTCGTCCACAAACACCTGCTTCTCCACGCCCCAGTCGTACCTCGCGTACACGAAAGGCTTCATCTCCTCAGCCTCACGGTACACGAAGGGCGTCAGCGGGTTGAGCATCTTGAGCTCGTCGTAGTTCTTGCGGAAGAACGTGCTGACACACACAAAGTGACGGAGAGGTTAGACACATACTGGGGGATGGAGGGAAGGCGGCGCTTACCGGAGCCCCTGGCTACTCTGCGAGGTGTCGCAGGCCACGAAGCGAAGCTCCTGGATGCTGCGGGAGATCTGCGCGCGCCAGCTCATGGTCCCGAGTCAGATGTCTTGGTGCTTGTGCTTCTGGCGGTGCAGGCGTCGGGGGCCGCACGATTGAAAAAAGGATTTTGGAGGTGGAAACTGGGATTTTGGAGGATGATTGGAGGAGAGGAAAATCGCGATTTGGGTAATAATACGCATTTTGATTGTTGCTGTTGAAGTCATCGAAGGACCTGCCGACTTCGCAGTCGACGGCCTGAGGCACAAAAACTGGATCTGGAATCTTCTTCAGCGCCTCGCCAGTGCGCGACGGACCTGGTAACCCATCGCACTTCAGCTCAAGCACCAAAGCACTGGAGCTTGGTGGCACCTTCGTGTCCAAGATCTCACACCGACGCGCAGAGGATATGGTGCCCCTCCGTCTCTAAAATGACCCACCACCGCATGTATGTCCATAAAGCTAAAGTCACCTAGCTTCAAGCCACTAGATTAAGGGCTCGATAGTTAGTGACAATGAGATCAAACGCCAAATCGACCAAATGATCTACCATGCATCACCCACGTTGTTTAGTATCAACCTGTATGTATGCGTGACGACTCGCTATTAAAACTTTCTCACGTGTCGATTGACTCAGTTATATCGTGCAAAGCAGGCGGCGTGGCACGATACGGCAGCTAAGAGTGACGAGCTCGAAACTGACGGCCAACAGGTGGCTTCTTAAAGCTGCTCAATTCTCTGGATGAGGCCACCAGGGTGAGAACAGGGCTTGCACCACCCACGTGAGTGCAGTGCCTTGCAAAACATAAAATTTTACGTCAGAGGACTCAGTGCGAGAGACCTGAGTAACAACAGACCACGTGTTGTACTGCCACAATCGACGCGGGAATACTGGTACATTGACTCTGACGGCAGTGTGGCTCCACGTTGCGCTACCATACAATATTTTCCGATGAGCTTGATAACTGAGCCTGGGTGCGAGCGTGAAATACTAGCATATCGATAATATCGAACAAATAGGTTATCCTATCTATTATGATATGGACACTCATAATAGATAGGAATAACTTATTTGTTCGATGAGTATCCATATCATAATAGATAGGATAGCCTATTTGTTCGATAGTATCGATACGCTGGTATTTCACGCTCGAAAGGCGAACAAATAGGTTATCCTATTTATTCATAATATGGACACTCATAATAGCTAGGATAACCTATTTGTTCGCTTTTAACAGGTGATCGCGACGATCCGACAAACGATCCACCAATCTAAAACATCCATTGTATTTGTTCACAAGACTCCTACTACGACTTTGTTCACATCTACTGTGCCTCTATTAACGACTAGTTGGCTGCATTCGCCAACATCATCCACACAGTTCCATTGCTGTGCTCATGTTGCCAGCCCATGACAACGGGAAATGTCTTTAGACGAATCAGACTTACGCCAGCACGCCCACACCATAGTTCTGGCTGTTCGTGCTGAGCTTCTTAGCAGCCGTGGGCTGGTAGTAGCCAGCCACCGTCTTCGTGTTTGCCAGCGCCGCCGACTCGCGGTTGCCCGTGAGTGAACCGCTCTTCACAACCGTGTTCTCCACGCAGTTGCGGCCCAGGGTGGACTTGCACGCCGACTGCGTCGACGACGAGGGCACGAGGATGGCGCCGACGGTCTCAGATTCGTGCAGGTTCGGCGTGGTCGTGGATTCGAAGTAGTTGCCCTCAAGTAGCACGTTGCCGTTCTCCACGACGTCGTACGAGAAACCAGTGTTGCTGTACCAGTAGTTGTTGGCGGAGTGAATAACCGAGTTGCCACCGACCTTGGGTGAACGACCAGACGTGTTGTGCACAAAGTTGTTGATGAGGCTCACCTGCGTCTGAGTACCCAGGAACAGGAACGTCCAGTAGTGG
Organism: Phytophthora constricta; assembly: GCA_011947335.1. NCBI lineage: Eukaryota > Oomycota > Peronosporomycetes > Peronosporales > Peronosporaceae > Phytophthora > Phytophthora constricta. The sequence continues at coordinate 37,684 of JAAVTI010000851.1, forward strand.
TTGCCGTCACACGTGGCCGAGTAGTCGGTGACGCCGTCAAACTCGGTGTTACTGATGGTCAGGCTCTTGACGCTGGCCGTGTTGGTGGCGATCATCTGACGGCCGATGTGAGAGATTTTGAGGTGGTCGAGCCACACGCGCTGCATGGCGGTTTTGCCGCTGTTGAGGCCCTGAATGTAGATAGCATCACCACCCCAGATCAGATGAGGGTTGAGCTCCGTGATGTGAATGTTCTGCACAATGATGTTGTCGCCCTGAATCCACAGTCCCTTGCCCTTGATCACGCCCTTGGTGCCGAGGCCGCGGATGGTCTTGTTGCTTGCGATCACGAGCGGATTCTTGTTTGCGGCGAGGTCGTATGTGACCTTCACCTGTGTGCCTTGCACGCAACCACCGGTGTTGGCCATGCCGCCGCTCTGCAAAATGACATCTTGACCCTTGTGACCGTTGTTCTTGGCAAGACAATCGCGGTGGCTCTTGGGACGGCAACCAGTCTCGGTCGTCGTGCCTTCCGTACCACGGAAGTCGAAAGTGGTCTTGAGAACGATAACGCGCGGCTGCGAGTCCTTGAGGTAGTTCTTGAGCTCGGTGAGGGAGGCAGGGTAGACGGGGTCGAGGTTGCCACCACCGGTAGTGCCCTTGGCCAGACCCGGAGCGGTGCCAGTCGTGATCGTTTGGGTGCTTTGCTGGGTGCTTTGGTCTTGGCTTTGCTGGGTGTTGCCAGCATCAATAGCGGTGATGACGAGCGCGATGGTGACGACGAGGAAATGGAAGATCTTCATAGTGGTCGCAATGTGAGCTCGGCTTGGCTGAGTGAACTTGCGCCGTGAGAAGCAAAATCGGAAATGAACAATTTAGCAGGCAACGGAGCTGCAAGTTGTTGAGAGGTATATAGAGGGAGTAGGCTCTACTTTTTAGTCACGACTGTGCGACGTTGCTACGATTGCTATTATTTTTAAGAGAGCGTATCCTCCGGGGAAGGCCATGCTGGTAAACCAAACAAGTGGAGACTAATAACAGCAGTCACGTCAGTGCACCCACCCGATGGGATTACAGATTCCAAGAATTTGATGAGTCTCACGTGCGAATGGTAAAAAATCAATGCATCAAGGCTCCCCTTCCAGGTTTTGTCTGCTGGTTTTCCTACGACAAAAAAATAAACGATTGCAGTCCCATGTGTCGGATCTTGAGGACAGCCAGCGAGTAAATTTGAAGAAATAAGCACTTCACTCAAGCTAAAACAAGTGTTGCATCGCACATCTAACACCTGCACACCCTACTACAGGTGCCCACAAAGAATTTTCTTACATTATACTCTGCAAACAACATTTATCGCGATTCATAACAGTGTGTGAGCTGTTCGTCCTGTCGCACTAAGTACTATGCTCTCGATTCTCCATCATCGGATGGTTCGCTTGCTAGCAGTGAGTCAAGGACCCGTAGCTGGCCCCACAACGAGAAATTACGCAGAGCGATCCAACAATAGCAACACATATTAGTAGCACATCACGTTGACGGTCAATGTGGTAGTCGATCATCCTTTTCGATTTGAAATTCCTATCACCATCGTATCGGAGACAACAAATGGATAGCTTGACTGAATTGCATCGCTCCTGCTGAGCAGATGGCGCAGCACGCCATTGGCTGGTTCTTTCGCTGCATAGGATGACAACCCGGATTAAACTCGAAAGCCAACACGCGATCACTGAGAGTAGCCCGACACTCGAATACGAGAATGAGACCATGGTGCTACGTGCGTGAGTGATAGCAAACTCTTTGTCCTTACCTAAAGTGGGAGATACACGCTGGGGTACTCCGGGTAGGGATACTTCCATGGGCTCCAATTGCGAACTGCTGTGCTCACTTACATATGCTCTACTATTATACCACGCCGTAATTCAATACAGCAGTATCAAAACTTTGAAGTGCCCATTCACTGTTCGTACACCTGGCTCAGATCACGCTTTTCACTCTATTGCGTGGCAGTGCCGATTCCAATCATGCGCGCTGGGTGGGAGAAATCGGGGCTTACTTGTTACTTGGTTGAGCCGGCACGACCAGTGACCTCACCCCCAAAAGCGGAGTTTCTGGTACTTAACGGCTGTTCTAGATTATATATCTGCGAGGACGGTTGCTTGATCGCCCGAGGCAGAGCTGGTGCTGGGGTTCTTTTCAACTGACAACGGTTGATGAACGGTAGGCAAATCGAGACACACTGTATCCATGCCAAATGTAGTCTTGTGCAACGATGCGATTCGCACGGTAAATCAACGCACCTACCAAGTGACAAGCATAACTCGTTTTATCACCCCCACAAAATCGTCGCCATAACTTTGTTTGACACTGCTGTTGTAGTGTTTATTCCATCCAGCTTATTCAGGTACCTGAAACGATTCCGCTTATAATAATAATAACATGTTGCCTCTGCATCGCGGCCACATGACAACTATGGTGGTTGTCTTTGCATTGCGCGGCCTCAAGGAAAGTAGGGTCTCGCTAAAAAACATCTGAAAAAGTACAACGGCGCATCGACACTGCGTGGGTTCCTGCCGCGATAATTTAGTGGCGCGTGCACGCCATGAACACATGATATGTTTCAGAGGAAACCTTGTAATGCGTGCGGTGTCCCTTGTACTGCAGCAGCTATTATGACGTTTCAAAATAGGCAAACTCCATCCATGAAAGAAGGCAAACCTGAACGCAGTCGTCGGAATCGAATAGCTACATTGGATGCGAGGTCACACCCGCTGAAGTAACGTCACAGGACGATGCAACACACCAAGAAATGACGTAAATAATACTGGCTAACACGGGAAGTATCATTGATCAGTGTTAACGGCAAACAACGAAAATATATTAAGCAAAGTTCAAACTGCAAAATGGGAAAAGTGCCCGTGTCACTTTAGATCAAAATAGAAAACTAAATTGAATGGCAGCCCACCGCGTGGCGGGCTGACCTTACGACCTTAAGATGATATATATATGCAAAGGTGAGAGCATGGTTGGCTCTCACGCATTTGCATAAAATTCATGCACATGATTGGTTGAAATGTGGCCCTTTCAACCGATAGCTGTGTTCCTGAGCGTCCGTCAATGATAGTTGCATTGACGGCGATGTTGGTCGCTAGTGTGTGTGTCCCACACACATTACACCAGTATTCACAAAGTCAACAGTCAAATTCAAAAGTGCGCACTGAAAATAAAAAAGCCTGCACACAATCTTATCTCTGTGCTTAAAATCAGTTTATGGAGGGCATGCATGGTTGGCCTTCAGTGAATGGCTCATTCTCATAACGGACCATCGTGCCGGCTTCCCTCGAGCTTGCCTCTGACCCCTTCTCTGCTGAAAGTGTTACGGGTGATCTTTGCAACAGCATTTTCCTGCACTCTCTTCCGTTCCATCAGTGTGCTCTGAGCTAGGACATGGCCTTGGAGCATAGAACTGACGATCAAATTTTACAGTGCCAAAATTTTATGAAGGTACTAAATCAAGACACTGTCAGTGCGTGAATATCACGCACTACAAAACGAGAGAGAGCGCTCTCGTAAGCGCGAGAGCGCTAAGCAAGTTGACGCTATCGTCGCCAAGGCAACCCGTCCCTTCGGGGCGGGTGATTCGACTGTCGCACAGCCTGCGAAGGCTGTACACACCACGTCCCCTGGATGTGATGATGATGAGGTGGTCCCTGATCTCATTGTCGATTACGGCAGTAAGTGTTTGGCGGACGAAGAGGAACACTATTCGCCCGTAAAGGCCAAGCCTGCGGTTAGCAAGCCGGCAGTGAGTCAGCCTGATGTGAGTCTGGTGTAGCAGCAGTCGCAAAAACTGAATTAAGCAACCAGAAGCTTGCCACCTGCGCCCGGACACCGACTAACGGAGGGGTTCCCCGATGGATCCGTGATCAGCTGAATCTGGTCTCACCTTGTGTACCCGTCGGTGGGCTGGATCGGCTCTTCTCGGGACACAAAGAGATGAATGTCTTGGCGGGACTTGGGAGTCGTGGGTGGAGCAGCGCGGGAATCTTCACGCTGCGTCCGGGGTAGATCCAAACCTCAGGTCGACTTGGTCTGACCTGGATCTAGCGGCCTGGACTCTTCCAGGGCCGTGGGGTGCCTTGGGATGTGTTCTCCCTTGGCGGGGCGCCTTTTCTTTTCGTATCTGCCGCTTCCTATAGCGGGATCTTAATGAGAGTCGAATAGATCCACGACCAGACAATCCGATGGATCCAATATAATGCCAACGCGTAGATACAGCCAGTAGACGTCGGATGGGGCCAATATACTTCCCGTGTCCGGTTCTTGGTCCTGAAGGCGCTTGCGTAGTAGAAGGCCAAATCAACTCTGTTTTATGGTTTTAGCTATCCTCCCTATCCTGAGATCCCATCCCAAAAATGCTACCCCTTCTCCTATGGCCTCCTCGTGTGCCTGACTATCTGCTGGCTCTCAGCCACTCCTTTACTGCACATCCTTCCCGCTATCCAGCCGGATTCATCGTCCTTGAACTTCAACTGTCGCTGCGGGTACACAATCCCAAATCGGCATTGACTGGGTAAAGGTGTACCCAAATATGGGTACATTAGGTACTGGATCCACCAAGGTGTACCCAAACATCGGCACCTTGTTCGGTCTCTTGACACTTGATCCCACTTCCATCACATTTCTCTGGTCCCTTTCACCCGTGCAGTTACCTCTCGGTCACTACCGCAGAACAGTGACATCTGGGTCCCTGGTTGGATCTTTCCGGAAATTCTCTTCACCACAACCGACCCCTGTCTGGGGTCAACGCTGCACAACATCGCTGCCGCAGACACACACCATGTTTGGACGATATGGATCCATGCTGGACCTAGCCGGAAAGTAGCCGTTGATCTTGATCTCCTTCATACGCACGTACACACAACCCATTCCTCCTGATCTGCAGCCTTCCTGCAAACCCTTCTACCACTTCATCCACAACAACAACCAACTCGTCGTTGTGGATCCACCACCTCACTCTTCCTCGTGCGACTGCATCACGTAGAACCGGTTCCGATTCACGCGGTCCCGTAAGAAGTCGTGCAGCAACGCTCCACAATTAAGGTCGGCTTCATCCACCCAGGTGGGATCCTCATAGCCTCTCCAGTGCACCTTAAACTCTCGGTACGTGCGGCCATATCTCGTTCGTCTACCCGACCTCACATCCGTAATTCGATCTACTTCGTACTCATCGCCGTTAGATCCTGGATTCAGCTATCCTCAGGTAGCAGTGCTTCATCGAAGTCAACTCGGTCGACCTCAGCCACATTTAGAGCGGCTCGTGGTCGGTCCGGAAACATCTTGATCGGCTTTAGCTAGGATACATGGACGATAGGGAACAAGTGATAGTTGGATCCTGCAATTTCCAACCTTGCCGAGAACTCGGTAGTCATCTCTGCCACGCGAAAAGGCCCGTGCCACATGTGAGCAAGCTTGGGAGCATATCCTTCTTTCACTCGATCCAGAAATAGCCAGACCTTCGATCCAGCTTGGATCTCATGAGGTTGGATCTCATCATTGTGTCGGTCGGGTCGATCTGCAATAGCTTCACGTAGTCTACTGTTGACTTGCTCTCTCGCTTGCTGGTAATGTTTCTGGATCTTGTACCGCCAACGGCGTGGATCACTGTCTTGGTGACGCGTGCATCCAACCGGAAGCGTCGCTTCCACCGTGGATCTGGGGTCCCAACCATGCACCAGGTAAAAGGGAGTGTCGCCACGGATCTGATCTTGCGCCGTGTTGATGGCGAAAGTCAGACGTTCAGCGTACTCATCCCAATCTCGTTGACCCACGTCTTGGACATACATCTTCAGAGCCCGAGTCATAGTCTGCACCATTCGTTCGGCTGTTCCATTTGCTTGCGGTCGGTACGCCATCATAGCTCGCTGGCGCTGACCTAAGATCTTGTTGAAGGATCTGAAGAAGTCAGACATGAAACCAGGTTCGCGGTCGTGCCGAATCGCCTCACTAGCACCGAAACGTCGGAATACACACTTCTCGTATGATTTAGCTATGGTTTGAGCGGTCCTTGATAAACTGGCCTTTGCAATCACGTAACCCGAAAATAGATCCACCCAGATTAACAACTCGGTGTCCCCTTTGTACGACTTGGGTAGAGACGGTATGTGATCCATAGCCAGGATCTGAAACGGATAGGTCGCCTGCATATTCCCAGGGGATTCACCTCGGATCGTAGACCGTCCTTTTCCAGTCTCACAGTCGACACATGTCCCACATGCTTCTGCACACTTCGGTAGAGACCTCGCCAATGAAAATGGTCGCGGATCCTTTGGTAGGTCCGCCCAATTCCTTGATGACCACCTTCCAGGCTGATGTGGTAGTGATGCAGGATGTCCTCGTGAAGAGTTCCCGGAGCAACCAGCCGCATCAGTCCATCTCGGTCTTCGCTTAACTTCTTGGTAGATGGGCAATAAAACAGCAGCCCATCTTCATCCAGAGTATAGTCCATAGCAATATTGCCGTAGGCCTTTGTGAAACAGGGCGAGAGTTACGCTCTGTTTCGTAGCATACACAGTATGCGCGTATTGAGGAAGCGTAGACTTAAAGTTTGTATGTAAGATAGAAATACGCGGGCTCGCGTATTTCTAAAGCAAATACTTAACACTTTAGATCAAAATAGAAAACTGAATTCAATGGCAGCCCGCCGGGTGGCGGGCTGGCCTTATCTTTACGCTAAACCCTCTTAAGATGATATATATATGCAAACGTGAGAGCATGGTTGGCTCTCACGCATTTGCATGAAATGCATGCACATGATTGGTTGAAATGTGGCCCTTTCAACCAATAGCTGTGCGCCTGAGCGCCTGTGAATGATAGTTGCATTGACGGCTCGTAATGTTGGTCGCAAGTGTATGTGTCCCACACACACTAGTGGGTTTGCGTGTATTACTGTACCCCGGGTACACTACCCTGTGTAGCCTCGCTACACTTTGCCTCTTCCCACGTTAGATCCGCAACTTCACCCTTGAGATATTTCTTCATGCCCGTGATCCACGTCTCCTCATCTTGGGCCTGACGGATCCTCTCAGCACGAAGTTGTTGTACAATTTCCTCACTTAATACCCTGGAATATGAGGTGGATCCAGCAGGTTGGACAGATCCAACATCTCGAGTGGATCAGCGTTCACGGTCTAGTGCACCCTGGGACCTGGTAATAACTGGCGCAAGCTTAACCACTGTGGCTTCAGACTGGTGAACTGGCACTTCATCTAATCTGTTCAGCGTCACCAGGTTCTGGCGATCCGCCTCCGATTCCACGATGGATCCTTTCTCGTCTCGCAACGCAGCACTAGCTCGACTATCAGCACTCTGATTCCTGTCACGTTTGACATGCAGAAATTCGTGATCCGGCCATCCCTTCAGTCGATCCATGGCTCACTGGCGCAGCAACGTCAATCCGGGAGCCTTGCATTCGATCTCACCACGCATCTGGCGTATTACCAAGCTGGACTCACCGCAGATCACTAGTCGCCCCCTGTTGAAATTATCCAGGAGGTCGAAGCATAATAGCAAGCCGCTATATTCGGCTTCGTTGACAGTGAGGCCTTCGGCAAACTTGGATCCTGGCATGACAACACTCCACTCAGGCAACTTCCATACAATCGCGCTAAAGGGGCTCCCACCACGTTTCACTCTTGCAGATCCATCGAAACTGACAACTAACAGTTCTTCGTTAGGTCCGACGATAGGCACTGGAGCTTGGATCGGTCCCCGGGGTTCCTTCTTCGGGAGATAGCTATTAACGCTTGATCCACTTTGGATCTAGGCGTAATACTAGCGGCAACCACCCCTAGGATCTCATCCTCCCCTTCGTGCACTTGATAATATCTAGTGTCCAAGGAGATAGCAGGGCGGCCCATTGACCGAAACGTCCTTGGAATCCCGCTGAACGCATAAGCCACGCCAGAGTCGAATGTCTCGTCAGCACTCGAACGGATCTGCCTATTAGGATCGTGTGACAGATGTCTAGGATCCTAAGTAAAGCTACCACCTCCTTCTCGACCACACCGTAATTCAGTTCGTTCTGTTTGAGCGTTCGACTAGTAAATGTCACTGGCTCATACGTTCCATCGTGATCCTGCATGAGGGCTGATGATATCGCCCAGTCACTGGCATAGACAACCACGACGGCTTGTCGATCTGGATCGAAATGCTTAAGCACCGACGTAGCTGCGATCTTGGTCTTGAGCATGCTAAATGCAGCTTCGGCTCTCGTCCACTTGTCTCACACTATTTCAGGCCCACTTCAACTGGATCTGACGCTGGATCCAAAGTCGTCGGATCCACATTCTTCTAAGTTTGATCAGTTATCGATCCAACTGGATCCAAAAGTACACGTGACAGTATCGTGGTATCCGTTCTGCGTTCCGCAAAATCCACCTCTCGCAACTCATACAGCACTGCTGCATAGACCGCAAAGTCTTCGATAAAGCGGCTATAGTAGTTTAAGCTGCCCAAGGAGGATTACATCGCTCGGAGTGTACTCGGGAACGGTAGATCCATCAGCATATGAAGATCCTTGGGGTTTGCTTCAAGGCCGTCACCAGATACTCGATGGCCGAGGTATTCCACTTTCCAAAGTCCCCAGTAACTCTTGACCACACTAATAGACAGATTCCAGCGGTCACGCCTCCAGCAGTTGCTTCATACGCTCGCATAGTAGATCCGATGATCCCGCTGTGACAAGAATATCGTCGAAGTAGCATCTTCGACCTAGGACCGACGGCTTCTTTGGACTGACTGGTTCTCCCACGGCGAATAAGTAAGTCTACGAGATCTTGTAGATCCACCCT
>JAAVTI010000853.1:0-12462 GCA_011947335.1 Phytophthora constricta
CAGGTCCGCCAGCATGTCTTGCGTCGGGCAATACTCGAGCACCACTTCTTCGTCCTCGACCTTCTCGCGCACGAAGTGGTAGCGAATGTCGATGTGCTTGGTGCGCTTGTGAAACTCGGGGTTCTTGGCCAGCGCGATGGATCCTGGTTGTCTTCGTAGATCTTGATCGCCTTGCCCTCTGTGGCTTCGCCTATCTCGCACAGAAACGCCTTGAGCCACACCGCCTCCTGTGTTGCCTCCGATAGTGTTGTCAAGGAGACGCCTCGAGCAGCTGCGGTATACCGGTAGGGTACCGGTATGACCTTCACTCAGTGGCACTGCAATCACTCTGGCGATTACGGGACGAAGATTACTTCCCACTGATTACGCCATAAATGATTACGCTGCACGTGGGTACAAGATTGTGGGTACAAGATGGGCATCGACGTGGCGCTCTGCGATTGGCTGAAATAACTCAGTGTACCCAGCAGGAAATCCAGTAGGCTTAGAGGTAGCAAGGAGTTTGTGAACTAAGGACCTAAATCAATCACTTTGCATTTTGCCAACAACGACCCAAGCCTTTAGGTTATGAGCCCAAGCTCTACCTTCCCTGCCCAAGACCCCGACTACGCCTTCGCCATGGACGCCACGCCGCCTTCCGCCTTCCGCATCAACAAGTTCGACGGAGCTAACTTCCACACGTGGAAGTTCAAGATGCAGATGGTGCTGGAAGAGCGCGAGCTGTGGGAAGTCACGTGCGGGGAGATCAAGCTGGAGAACTGCCAGACGGCGACCGATCAAGCGCTCTTCCGGAAGAAGTCGCGCAAGGCGCTGGCGATCATCTGTCTTGCGATGGAGGACTCGCAGCTGCCGCTGGTGCGGTCGGCCAAGGACGCGCATGATGCATGGTCAAGACTGGAAGGACACTTCGAGAAGAAGAGCCTGGCGAACAAGCTCTTCCTTCGTCGTCGATTCTTCACGCTCATGATGGAGGAAGGTGATGATGTGCTGCAACACATCAACAAGCTCAAGACTCTGGCGGAACAGCTCGACGCGGTCGGCGCTCCAGTCAGCGAGGACGACTTGGTGATCACGCTTCTCGGGAGCCTGAGCGAGTCGTACCAGTTCCTGATCACGGCGTTGGAATCAAGATCCGACACGCTGACGTGGGAGCTGGTGACGTCTCGGCTGCTACATGAAGACATGAAGCGCAAGGAGCAGGGTGGCGATGGAGATGGCGCCGCGCCTGGTCAGGCGTTCATGATGAGGACAACAAGCGCAAGGGCCGACCGTCGAAGAAGAGCGGTGCGTGCCACAACTGCGGCAAGTATGGACACTGGATCGCGGAGTGCCCCTCGCGGATCAGGACAACATGGAGCGGCAGCGCTCGCAGCGTGCCAACGTCGCGCATGAGGACGACTCTGGCGACTATCTCTTCTTCGTAGACGGCGATGGCGATATGGCCATGGCGGCGTTGGCGAATGGTGCATGGCTGGTCGACTCGGGTGCGACGCAACACATGGCGCACTCGAAGAAGTTCATGAGAAACTACAAGGCTTTCACTCCGGTCGACGTGCGTCTCGCAGACGACGGTGTGGTTCAGGCGATCGGCAGCGGCGACATCGTCATGGAAATGAAGACGCCTCGCGGCACCAAGAAGGGTGTGCTCACGAACGTGTGGCACATTCCCAAGCTAACGCGCAATCTCTTCTCGATCGGGCGTTTCACCAAGGACGTCGGATCGGTGACCTTCGACAGCGACGGATGCTTCATCGAGCTGAAGGGGATGAAGTGCACGATCGGCGCACGTGAGGGCAAGCTGTTCAAGCTGTGCATGACGCCCGTGCGCCTGAACGAAGCGAATTCGGCGATCCCGAACGGGAGCCAAGGGGACATCAAGTCGTACCTCTGGCACCTTCGACTCGGCCACATTGGTCACGCTGGACTCGACGCCATCGTCAAGAAGAAAATCGGCGTCGGCATTGACCTCGGGTCGGCGAGCAAGTGGGAGATGTGCGACGGATGTGCGCTCGGCAAGCAGACGCGAGTGCCGTTCCAGTCGACATCACCCAGCAAGCCAAAGAACTGCTGGAGGTTGTGCACAGTGACGTGTGCGGGCCCATGAGCACCCCGACGTTCGGGGTATGCGCTACTTCGTCACCTTTATTGACGACAAGTCGCGCTACTGCGTGGTGTACCTGGTGAGGAACAAATGGGAGGTGGTCGACAAGTTCGCGCACTTCGTGGCGTTTGCGGAGACGCAAACCGGCAAGCGCGTCAAGGAGCTTCGCAGTGACAACGGCGGTGAGTACAAGTCCGACAAGATGGCCAAGCTCTGCAGCAAGCGTGGCATCGTGCAGAAGTTCACGCCGCCATACACACGCAGCTCAACGGAATCGCGGAGCGCATGAACCGGACGCTAGTGGAATGCGCTCGGTGCATGCTGGAGCACGCGAAGCTGTCCAAGGCATACTGGGGGAAGCAGTCGTGACGGCCATGTTCCTGCGCAACCGCTGTCCGACACGCGTCCTGGACAACGATAAGTCTCCTACGAGCTGTGGGCCGCCAAGAAGCCATTGCTGGCCAACCTCAAGGTGTTCGGTTGCCACGCATACGTGCATGTGGCGAAGGAGAAGCGGACCAAGCTGGATGCGCGGTCAGTGCGGTGCAGGTTCCTGGGGTACTCGGACCACGAGAAAGCGTATCGGTTCGAGGAGATCGAGAGTGGTCGCGTGCTGGTGAGCCGCGATGCACAGTTCATGGAAGATGTTTTCGACGGTGGAAGACGTGACTACAATCCAAAGGAGGCGCTGGTGAGCCTTCAAGATGCGGAAGAATACACCACGGATGAAGATGAACAGTCAATATCGAACGACGAAAATGAAGAGGCTGCGCGGGATGATGATTTTGAGCCCGGCAGCAAGAGACACCCGCGGACGCAGTCGCTGGAGGAAGCGGTAGAGACCCCGAGTGCCAAGCGATACGCGTCAGAGAATCGACGCCAAGGACTGGATGAGATGTCTGCCATGGCTCGGGACAACGACAATAGCTTTGAGGCGGTGTACGTCGTGGATTCAGTGGGAGAAATGCCGACCACGTTCAAGTCGGCGATGGAATCCAGCGACGCACGCAAGTGGAAGGAGGCCTGCGACTCGGAGTACGACTCGCTGTGCAAGAACGACACATGGGACGTGGTGCCGCTGCCCAAGGGACGCAAGGCAATCGGCTGTCGATGGGTCTTCCGCGTAAAGGAGAACCAAGCCGGCGAGATCGAGCGATACAAGGCGCGCCTGGTGGCCAAGGGCTTCTCGCAGAAGCACGGCATCGACTACGATGAGACCTTCGCGCCTGTGGCCTGTTCACGTCCATCCGGATCGTGCCAGTGATAGCTGCCAGGTACGGGCTCAAGCTGCACCAGATGGACGTCAAGACGGCCTTTCTCAATGGCGTCCTGGATGAAGACATCTACATGCAGCAGCCGGACGGATACGCAGACGAGGACACCCGGATCATGTGCAAGCTCAAGCGCGCGCTGTACGGTCTCAAGCAGTCGCCGCGCATGTGGAACCACACCATCGACGACTTCATGCTCAAGCTGGACTTCGACAAGTGCGAGACCGACCACTGCGTCTACGTCAAGCGCAACGGTGACAGCATGGTGCTCGTGGTGCTATACGTAGACGACCTGGTGATTGCGAGCAGCGATGACGACATGCTCAAGGCGACCAAGAGCGCACTGAGCAAGCGGTTCGAGATGACGGATCTAGGCGAACTGAGCTACTTTCTCGGAATGGAGATCAAGCAAGACGTCAAGGCTGGCGAGGTGACCATGCGGCAGACCAAGTTTGCGCGGAGCATCCTGAGCAAATTCAGCATGGAGAACAGCAAGCCCGTGAAGACGCCGCAGGACCCTGGACTCAAGTTGACCAAAGCTATGTGCGACGGCGGGTGCAAGCATGACGACACCATGGCAGGCGTGCCTTACCGGAACGCTGTGGGCTGCCTCATGTATTTGATGGTGGGCACCCGACCGGATCTGGCTGCGGCAGTGGGCACGCTGAGTCAGTTCGCTGCAGACCCGTGCCCCACGCACTGGCAAGCACTCAAGCGCGTCCTCCGCTATATCAAGGCACGGCGACGCACGGCATCGAGTTTCGCACCAAGGACCAAGACGGCGTCTGCGGCTACTCGGATGCGGACTGGGCGGGCGATGTGGAGTCGCGCCGCAGCACGAGCGGATACGCGTTCATGATGAGCGGTGGATGCGTGAGCTGGCGCAGCAAGAAGCAGAGGACAGTGGCGCTATCATCGACGGAAGCCGAGTACATGGCACTATCGGAGGCAACACAGGAGGCGGTGTGGCTCAAGGCGTTTCTGTGCGAGATAGGCGAAGCCACAGAGGGCAAGGCGATCAAGATCTACGAAGACAACCAAGGATCCATCGCGCTGGCCAAGAACCCCGAGTTTCACAAGCGCACCAAGCACATCGACATTCGCTACCACTTCGTGCGCGAGAAGGTCGAGGACGAAGAAGTGGTGCTCGAGTATTGCCCGACGCAAGACATGCTGGCGGACCTGATGACCAAGCCCATTCCAGCGGCGCAGTTCGATTTTCTCCGGAGCAAGCTCGGCATCGAAGCGCCAAAGGCTGTCGAGTCGAGTGGGAGTGTTGTCAAGGAGACGCCTCGAGCAGCTGCGGTATACCGGTAGGGTACCGGTATGACCTTCACTCAGTGGCACTGCAATCACTCTGGCGATTACGGGACGAAGATTACTTCCCACTGATTACGCCATAAATGATTACGCTGCACGTGGGTACAAGATTGTGGGTACAAGATGGGCATCGACGTGGCGCTCTGCGATTGGCTGAAATAACTCAGTGTACCCAGCAGGAAATCCAGTAGGCTTAGAGGTAGCAAGGAGTTTGTGAACTAAGGACCTAAATCAATCACTTTGCATTTTGCCAACAACGACCCAAGCCTTTACGATAGTGCCATGTACTCGGCTTCCGTCGATGATAGCGCCACTGTCCTCTGCTTCTTGCTACGCCAGCTCACGCATCCACCGTTCATCATGAACGCGTATCCCGCTCGTGCTGCGGCGCGACTCCTATCTGCCCGCCCTGTCCGCATCCGAGTAGCCGCAGACGCCGTCTTGGTCCTTGGTGCGAAACTCGATGCCGTGCGTCGCCGTGCCTTGGATATAGCGGAGGACGCTTGAGTGCTGCCAGTGCGTGGGGCACGGGTTTGCAGCAGGCTGACTCAGCGTGCCCTGCCGCAGCCAGATCCGGTCGAGTGCCCACCATCAAATACATGGGCAGCCCACAGCGTTCCGGTAAGGCACGCCTGCCATGGGTGTCGTCATGCTTGCACCCGCCGTCGCATAGCTTTGGTCAACTTGAGTCCAGGGTCCTGCGGCGTCTTCACGAGGCTTGCTGTTCTCCATGCTGAATTTGCTCAAGATGCTCGCGCCAAACTTGGTCTGCCGCATGGTCACCTCGCCAGCCTTGACGTCTTGCTTGATCTCCATTCCGAGAAAGTAGCTCAGTTCGCCTAGATCCGTCATCTCGAACCGCTTGCTCCAGTGCGCTCTTGGTCGCCTTGGGCATGTCGTCATCGCTGCTCGCAATCACCAGGTCGTCTACGTATAGCACCACGAGAACCATGCTGTCACCGTTGCGCTTGACGTAGACGCAGTGGTCAGTCTCGCACTTGTCGAAGTCCAGCTTGAGCATGAAGTCGTCGATGGTGTGGTTCCACATGCGGCGACTGCTTGAGACCATGCAACACGCGCTTGAGCTTGCACACATGATCCGGGTGTCCCTCGTCTGTATCCGTCCGGCTGCTGCTGCATGTGGGTCTGTCGTCATCCAGGACGCCATTGAGAAAGGCCGTCTTGACGTCCATCTGTTTGCAACGAGCCCGTACTTGGCAGCTATCAGCACGATCCGGATGGACGTGAACTTGGCCACAGGCGCGAAGGTCTCATCGTAGTCGATGCCGTGCTGCGAAGCCCTTGGCCGGCCACCCAGGCGCGCCTTGTATCGCTCGATCTCGCCGGCTTGGTTCTCCTTTACTTGGAAGACCCATCGACAGCCGGTGCCTTGCGTCCCTTGGGCAGCGGCACCTTGCGTCCCATGTCGTTCTTGCACAGCGAGTCGTACTCCGAGTCGCAGGCCTCCTCCGCTTGCGTGCGTCGCTGGATTCCATCGCCGACTTGAACGTGGTCGGCATTTCTCCACTGAATCCACGACGTACACCGCCTCAAAGCTATTGTCGTTGTCGAGCCACTTGGCAGACTATTGCGGTACCTGAGTTATGGTACTCGTAGGGTACCGGTTTACTGGTACGAGTACCGGTTGTGCCAATGACCAACACTCACCGCCTGCTCAATCATTCTGTATGTTACGCTACATGTTTGCGTCATCGATGTTTACGCCACGCTGGATACTTGCGACAGGATACTGGGTACAAGATGGGCAAGATGCGTGGCGCTCTGTGATTGGCTGGGCAACTCAGGAATCAGTAGAGTGTATCCAGTAGAATATCTAGTAGGCTTAGAGGTAGCAAGCACTTTGCGAACTAAGGACCGAATCAATCACTTTCCAATTTTCCTTCAAACCCCAAGCGGTCAAGTGTCTTCACTCCGGTCGACTCAGAGCCTCCAAGCCTCCCTCCGCTTCGTCCTCAAGATCTGTGACCTCCTAACAGGTTATGAGCCCAAGCACCATGTCCTCTACTCAGACGCCTCGACCAAGGTCTCCATCGACAAGTTCGACGGCGACAACTACGACGTGGAACCGCGTGCGTGGCATGTTTCTGACCAAGTCGGTGTGGCATGTCGTGAACCGGGAGACAACGCCAACGTTCGCGGACTCGCGGATCAAGGATGAGTACGTCAAGGCGAGCAACATCGCGTTTGGACTGATGTTGCTCCACATGAATGCGGACTACCATCACGTGGTTGACGACTGTGAAGCGTGGGTCGCGTGGGCGCGATTGAAGACGCTCTACGGCGGGTCGCAGAAGGCTGGACACATCTACCTGAAGCGCCAGCTCTTCAGCATGGAATTCGGGAAGTCGGCAATGTCTTGCATCCGCACCAACGAGGTCCTCAACATCAGCGCCAAGCTCAGCATCGGCGCCAAGATGGAGGATGAAGACGTGGCGATCTGCGCTGCGCAGTCTCCCCAAGAGCTACGAGAATGTCGTGCTAAACCTGGAGATGAGCAACGCGGAGCTGCGGTCGCAAGACGTTGTGAAGGTGCTGACGAATGAGCACATCAAGCGACAGGGCGAGAAGACGGCTACGGTGAAGACTGAAGACGCTGCAGAAGGCGTTCAGTGCCGAGCGAGAGTCTCGCCAGTGTGCGTACTGCAGGAAGTGGGGCACACGATTGAACGGTGCTCGACCAAGCAGAAGGATGAGAATCGAGGCTCGACGCGGCGGTGGCTACAACCGTGGACGCGGGGCCAACAACATCAACTGGAGGAACGACGTGGACGACTACGACCGAGTGGCGTTTGCGGATTCGTTAGAGTGTGGTATATCGACGGGCAAGGGTATGTCCGGCATGTGGGCGTCGACAGTGGAGCGACGCACCACATCTGCAACAACAAGGCCAAGTTCGCTGAAATCGATGAACGGGACGAGGGCGAACTGTCGGTGGCTGACGGCAACAAGGCTGCAATCAAGGGTGTGGGGACTATCATGGAACGGGTGGTCCTGCCCAACGGCGACGAGCGCGAGATCGAGATCCAGAACGCGCTGTACGTGCCGAGTATGAACAAGAATCTGTTGTCAAGGAGACGCCTCGAGCAGCTGCGGTATACCGGTAGGGTACCATGACCTTCACTCAGTGGCACTGCAATCACTCTGGCGATTACGGGACGAAGATTACTTCCCACTGATTACGCCATAAATGATTACGCTGCACGTGGGTACAAGATTGTGGGTACAAGATGGGCATCGACGTGGCGCTCTGCGATTGGCTGAAATAACTCAGTGTACCCAGCAGGAAATCCAGTAGGCTTAGAGGTAGCAAGGAGTTTGTGAACTAAGGACCTAAATCAATCACTTTGCATTTTGCCAACAACGACCCAAGCCTTTAGGTTATGAGCCCAAGCTCTACCTTCCCTGCCCAAGACCCCGACTACGCCTTCGCCATGGACGCCACGCCGCCTTCCGCCTTCCGCATCAACAAGTTCGACGGAGCTAACTTCCACACGTGGAAGTTCAAGATGCAGATGGTGCTGGAAGAGCGCGAGCTGTGGGAAGTCACGTGCGGGGAGATCAAGCTGGAGAACTGCCAGACGGCGACCGATCAAGCGCTCTTCCGGAAGAAGTCGCGCAAGGCGCTGGCGATCATCTGTCTTGCGATGGAGGACTCGCAGCTGCCGCTGGTGCGGTCGGCCAAGGACGCGCATGATGCATGGTCAAGACTGGAAGGACACTTCGAGAAGAAGAGCCTGGCGAACAAGCTCTTCCTTCGTCGTCGATTCTTCACGCTCATGATGGAGGAAGGTGATGATGTGCTGCAACACATCAACAAGCTCAAGACTCTGGCGGAACAGCTCGACGCGGTCGGCGCTCCAGTCAGCGAGGACGACTTGGTGATCACGCTTCTCGGGAGCCTGAGCGAGTCGTACCAGTTCCTGATCACGGCGTTGGAATCAAGATCCGACACGCTGACGTGGGAGCTGGTGACGTCTCGGCTGCTACATGAAGACATGAAGCGCAAGGAGCAGGGTGGCGATGGAGATGGCGCCGCGCCTGGTCAGGCGTTCATGATGAGGGACAACAAGCGCAAGGGCCGACCGTCGAAGAAGAGCGGTGCGTGCCACAACTGCGGCAAGTATGGACACTGGATCGCGGAGTGCCCCTCGCGGATCCAGGACAACATGGAGCGGCAGCGCTCGCAGCGTGCCAACGTCGCGCATGAGGACGACTCTGGCGACTATCTCTTCTTCGTAGACGGCGATGGCGATATGGCCATGGCGGCGTTGGCGAATGGTGCATGGCTAGTCGACTCGGGTGCGACGCAACACATGGCGCACTCGAAGAAGTTCATGAGAAACTACAAGGCTTTCACTCCGGTCGACGTGCGTCTCGCAGACGACGGTCAGGCGATCGGCAGCGGCGACATCGTCATGGAAATGAAGACGCCTCGCGGCACCAAGGGTGTGCTCACGAACGTGTGGCACATTCCCAAGCTAACGCGCAATCTCTTCTCGATCGGGCGTTTCACCAAGGACGTCGGATCGGTGACCTTCGACAGCGACGGATGCTTCATCGAGCTGAAGGGGATGAAGTGCACGATCGGCGCACGTGAGGGCAAGCTGTTCAAGCTGTGCATGACGCCCGTGCGCCTGAACGAAGCGAATTCGGCGATCCCGAACGGGAGCCAAGGGGACATCAAGTCGTACCTCTGGCACCTTCGACTCGGCCACATTGGTCACGCTGGACTCGACGCCATCGTCAAGAAGAAAATCGGCGTCGGCATTGACCTCGGGTCGGCGAGCAAGTGGGAGATGTGCGACGGATGTGCGCTCGGCAAGCAGACGCGAGTGCCGTTCCAGTCGACATCACCCAAGCGTGCCAAAGAACTGCTGGAGGTTGTGCACAGTGACGTGTGCGGGCCATGAGCACCCCGACGTTCCGGGGTATGCGCTACTTCGTCACCTTTATTGACGACAAGTCGCGCTACTGCGTGGTGTACCTGGTGAGGAACAAATGGGAGGTGGTCGACAAGTTCGCGCACTTCGTGGCGTTTGCGGAGACGCAAACCGGCAAGCGCGTCAAGGAGCTTCGCAGTGACAACGGCGGTGAGTACAAGTCCGACAAGATGGCCAAGCTCTGCAGCAAGCGTGGCATCGTGCAGAAGTTCACGCCGCCATACACACCGCAGCTCAACGGAATCGCGGAGCGCATGAACCGGACGCTAGTGGAATGCGCTCGGTGCATGCTGGAGCACGCGAAGCTGTCCAAGGCATACTGGGGGAAGCAGTCGTGACGGCCATGTTCCTGCGCAACCGCTGTCCGACACGCGTCCTGGACAACGATAAGTCTCCCTACGAGCTGTGGGCCGCCAAGAAGCCATTGCTGGCCAACCTCAAGGTGTTCGGTTGCCACGCATACGTGCATGTGGCGAAGGAGAAGCGGACCAAGCTGGATGCGCGGTCAGTGCGGTGCAGGTTCCTGGGGTACTCGGACCACGAGAAAGCGTATCGGTTCGAGGAGATCGAGTGGTCGCGTGCTGGTGAGCCGCGATGCACAGTTCATGGAAGATGTTTTCGACGGTGGAAGACGTGACTACAACCCAAAGGAGGCGCTGGTGAGCCTTCAAGATGCGGAAGAATACACCACGGATGAAGATGAACAGTCAATATCGAACGACGAAAATGAAGAGGCTGCGCGGGATGATGATTTTGAGCCCGGCAGCAAGAGACACCCGCGGACGCAGTCGCTGGAGGAAGCGGTAGAGACCCCGAGTGCCAAGCGATACGCGTCAGAGAATCGACGCCAAGGACTGGATGAGATGTCTGCCATGGCTCGGGACAACGACAATAGCTTTGAGGCGGTGTACGTCGTGGATTCAGTGGGAGAAATGCCGACCACGTTCAAGTCGGCGATGGAATCCAGCGACGCACGCAAGTGGAAGGAGGCCTGCGACTCGGAGTACGACTCGCTGTGCAAGAACGACACATGGGACGTGGTGCCGCTGCCCAAGGGACGCAAGGCAATCGGCTGTCGATGGGTCTTCCGCGTAAAGGAGAACCAAGCCGGCGAGATCGAGCGATACAAGGCGCGCCTGGTGGCCAAGGGCTTCTCGCAGAAGCACGGCATCGACTACGATGAGACCTTCGCGCCCGTGGCCAAGTTCACGTCCATCCGGATCGTGCTAGCGATAGCTGCCAAGTACGGGCTCAAGCTGCACCAGATGGACGTCAAGACGGCCTTTCTCAATGGCGTCCTGGATGAAGACATCTACATGCAGCAGCCGGACGGATACGCAGACGAGGGACACCCGGATCATGTGTGCAAGCTCAAGCGCGTGCTGTACGGTCTCAAGCAGTCGCCGCGCATGTGGAACCACACCATCGACGACTTCATGCTCAAGCTGGACTTCGACAAGTGCGAGACCGACCACTGCGTCTACGTCAAGCGCAACGGTGACAGCATGGTGCTCGTGGTGCTATACGTAGACGACCTGGTGATTGCGAGCAGCGATGACGACATGCTCAAGGCGACCAAGAGCGCACTGAGCAAGCGGTTCGAGATGACGGATCTAGGCGAACTGAGCTACTTTCTCGGAATGGAGATCAAGCAAGACGTCAAGGCTGGCGAGGTGACCATGCGGCAGACCAAGTTTGCGCGGAGCATCCTGAGCAAATTCAGCATGGAGAACAGCAAGTTAAGGTCACAGATCTTGGAGGACGAAGCGGAGGGAGGCTTGAGGCTCTGGAGTCGACCGGAGCGAACCTTGACCACTTGGGGTTTGAAGGAGAATTGAAAAGTGATTGATTCGGTCCTTAGTTCGCAAAGTGCTTGCTACCTCAGCCTACTAGATATTCTACTGGATACACTCTACTGGATTCTGAGTTGCTCCAGCCAATCACAGAGCGCGGGCATCTTGCCCATCTTGTACCCAGTATCCTGTCGCAAGTATCCAGCGTGGCGTAAACATCGATGACGCAAACATGTAGCGTAAACATACAGAATGATTGAGCAGGCGGTGAGTGTTGGTCATTGGCACAACCGGTACTCGTACCAGTATACCGGTACCCCACGAGTACCATAACTCAGGTACCGCAATACGCCCCTCAATGCGAACACTCTGTCACGCCGAGAGCCTGAGTCAGTTCCTTGTGGCGTGGCCCCGGCATCGCCTTCGTCATGATATCCGCCAGCATCGTCGCAGTTTCGCAGTACTCCACCGTCACTTCACCGCGTTTTACTTCATCGCGGATGTGGTGGTACTTGATGTCGATGTGCTTGGCGCGACCGTGGTTCACGGGGTTCTTCGTCATCTTGATGCATGACTGGTTGTCCTCGAAAATCTTGAGCTCCGGGCACGCTTCTCCAGCAACCGTGAGCATTTCACACACCAATCGGTGCACCCACTTGCCTTCTTGGATGGCCAGGCTCAGCGCGATGTACTCCGCTTCACTCGTTGATAG
Source organism: Phytophthora constricta (assembly GCA_011947335.1). NCBI lineage: Eukaryota > Oomycota > Peronosporomycetes > Peronosporales > Peronosporaceae > Phytophthora > Phytophthora constricta. The sequence continues at coordinate 12,159 of JAAVTI010000853.1, forward strand.
CGACACGCTCGACTGCTTCTTGCTTCCCCAACTGATGGGAGCACCTGTTAGCAGGAACACGTAGCGAAGTCGACTTGCGATCCGCGAGATCGCCGGCCCAGTCTGCGTCAGAGTATCCACGAAAGTCCACGCTGTCACCAGGCTTGAAGCAGATGCCGTGTGACTTGGTTCCCTGCAGATAGCGAAAATGCGCTTCACGGCCATCCAGTGCTCCTCCTGCGGATTCTCCCCTATGAAGCGTGACACGTAGCCCACAGCATATGCAATGTCCGGGCGAGTCGCAGTCATGAGATGCATGAGCGCC